>QRFJ01000041.1:3117437-3332437 GCA_006176705.1 Cocos nucifera | reverse complement strand
TTAAGCTATAAGTGGAATGATTAAGATCCAAATTGAATCCAACCCAACCCACCTATACCTAAATATTGGCTCATCCGGTTCAGAAGATCTGAAAGTCCAAAAGTACATGGTCATTTTGCCTTTTTTTTTTTTTTTTTTTTCCAGCATGCCAATTAACAACGAGGTCTGAATGCAATATGATTTTAGAGACAAGGATCAGCAAGTTTCCACAATGGAGACTGGTTTATTTATTCATTCATTCATATATTAATAATGATGCATGTGTAAATGAACAAGGCTAGGAGAGATTTAGGCAATATGCGACAATTGAATTCGAATCATAAATTTTAAATTAGTTCACGATACATCAACCATTATCAAAAAAAGAAATAAAAATCATGAGCGAAAAGTCATAAACTGTCACATCGGTGAAGCCAAGGAGTTTTGAAGATGGAAATATTTCGAGAGGCTCGTTATATGCATGTGAAAAATTCATAAGGTCCCAATTAACTGATCTAGCAACTTGATAATAACCTATTTATGTGTGGCAACAAAATTCATGAGTTACAAAATCCCTTTTCTGGTGAGGGAGCTACTTGTATGTACATAATGGGAGCCTCACAGCATCACCTTTTTTAGGACGGGGAGAGATAGAGAAATTATAAAATATAGATGGAGATGTTAAGAAAATTAAAAGAATAAAAATACTTTTTTACTTTTATATAATGATTAAGATCTGGATAAATATAATATATAAATTAATATTATATTTTAGTCATTATAGAAATATAGAAGGATGGGAAAAAAATAATAATTTCATCCACTTAAGATGCTTTTGGTTAGCCATTAAAAAAATATTTTTTTTATTTTTTATTTTTTAAAAAGTAAAAATAAAAAATAATATTTTGTAACATCAAAAAGTAATATTTGATAATATCATGAAAATTAAAAAAATTAAAATATTTACTTTATATGCAAAGCAAAAAATTCTTGCTTTTCAAAACTTATTTTTCTACTTTTTTTTACTTCTTAAAACTTATTTTCCCATGTCTAAAATGTCAAACCAAAAAGTAAAAAGCTCGAACCCTTTTTCCTCATCTAGCTCTTCATTCTTCGTCTCCTTCTCCTTCACTTTCCAAATTCTTATTCCTCGTCAAGCTCTTCATCAAAAAGAAAAGAGTGTTTGGGCTTCTGTGAGCATCAAGCTCGTTGCAATGATAAATTCTCTATTTAAAGATGTGTTTCTTAGCACTAAGCTCATGTTAATATATGAAAAATGAACGCATTTGTTATCTCCTCAACGATTGTTCGAAGAAATGCTCTAAAGGACAATTTTTACATAAAATGCCCTCATTTGAGGTTTCTTTTAAAGTTATTATTTTTTTTTGCCTTTAGCTTTATAGTAATATAATTATCAAATATATTTTTTATTTTTTTATTTTTATTTAATAATAAAAATAAAAAAAATAATATTTTTTAAAAATTTAAAATTAAAAATGAAAAAGTATAACAAAAAAATTTTTGTGCATCCAATTCCAAGCAAAGTTTCATCTAAAAAAATCAATTATCTCATCATTCTACCTTCTAAAAGATTTGAGTTAATCACACGAAAGTAATATGAGCAGCAGTAAAACATCCAACGTCATGCTACGCTACAAGGAGTCTAATTACATATGTGCAGAATCCAGTATAGATGTTTTTGATGTATAATCAATATCATGTGAACTCAGTTTCAATTCTCAGCACAAGCAAGCTTAATTAAATCCTAATCTAACTTGATTTCATGCCCATCCATATCTATAGATTTGTTGTCACTATTTTTTTCTCCGCCATCATAGATGGCAAACCGTCTATAGATAAAAAATTTAGATAAAATTATGTTAGGCAAAAATATAAAAATTAAAATATTTTATTTTATTTCAAAATTAGATTTTTTTTTTTGTATTTGAGAATCAGAGAAATTAAAATATTTTATTTTATTTGTAAATTAGATTTTTTTTTGTATTTGAGAATTAGAAAATTTTATTTTTAGATGGACTATAGGACTAAAATTTTATGGACTATAGAATTATAAGTTTCAAGGACTTCAGCGTGTTAATTGAAAATCTGAGATTTAAAAAAAAAATCAATCTGCTCTCTTTTTCTATTTTTGTTATTATTATTATTATTTTTTTCTATCTCTTCTTTCATGCTGCGCGAGTTGGTAAAACCGGTCTATCACATGGTTAATTGTTCTTGCCATCCGCAACGAGTTCCAGACAAGAGAAGGCACTTACGGAATTAAATAATTTGGCGCCGTCTAGAAGGGTCCATCCATCACTGGACTTTAGGAGTGCTGCGCGTTGTCCAGGTGGGTCCATCCATCATTGGACTTTCGGAACGCCGGCGAGATGCTTTATTGCGAGGGGCCGCCTCGCACTCACACGTCTACGCTTCAACCTGAGATGGCGCCGTCCATCCCCAAAAGCAAAAGAAAGGAGACGAAGAAAAAACGAAAGAAAAAGCCGTCGCGGGCCGCACAGTAACCCAGAGGCATTACGATGGCAAAGCGCCCGTGATGATGATCCTGCAAGGCCAAGTGCAGCGAATATTAGAATGAGAACAAGGATGCTTTATAGAGACTAAAGTAGCGCCACCACCTACTCTCTATGCTGCCGTTATTTTTCTGACCGCGGTGCTGAGCTGTTATCTTTCTTAACGAAAACAAAGAAGAGTCACTATTTTCAAAAAATAAAAAAAGAGAAAGAAGAGCGACCTCGTCTCCATCTCTCTTCTCCCTTTCCTCCCATCCCGTTCTCTTCCTCTTCTTCCCTTGTTTCCTTCTCTGGTCCAAGAGCCACAGGCTCTCGCTTTATATCTCGTTCTTCGTTTTTTTCTTTGGAAGGGGGGATTGGGGAACGAGAGAGATGGCGTCGGGGGCGTTTGGAGGGACGACCCTGAAGTGCAAGGCGTGCGAGAAGACGGTGTACTTGGTGGATCAGCTCACCGCTGATGGCAGGGTCTATCACAAGGCCTGCTTCCGTTGCCACCACTGCAAGGGAACCCTCAAGGTAATTGATTTCCCTCCTCTTCCTTTCTGCTACCTTTATTGCCTTCTTGGGTCTTTTTGCCTTTGCTCTGATTTGTTGCCTCCCTGCCACTTGGCTTCGGGTATTCTTGAACTCTTTTCTATAGTCTAGGTGCAATTTATTTCCTTGTTCTTCCCCTTTTTCCATCTTGTTTGGCTCGATTTTTCTTTTTTTTTTTTGGGTAATATTGTCGTCTCCATTTTCCTTTTGCCATCCTTCCCCCGGGATATGATAGGAAAGGTATGTTCCGGTGCTATCAGATTGGAATACTCACGGCTGCTGTAATTGATTGTTTATTTCCTTTTGTTTATTTGGCTCTATTCTTTTTGCTGATTTGTCTAGTTTCAACTGTGTCTCTTTGTTTCAACATCTAATCATGTCTTGCGTTCTCTTGTTCTGTAGTTGGTGCATGATTTTCTTTAAAGAACGTTGATACATGTGTGTTATTATCTACGCCTCTTATGTGTGATATGTACCGGATATTTACTTGACAAAATCTATTCTTTCTCTTATTTCAAGAGAACGCAAGACATGATTAGATGTTGATACATGTGTATTATTATCTACGCCTCTTATGTGTGATATGTACCGGATATTTACTTGACAAAATCTATTCTTTCTTTTATTTCCTGTCATTCTTGTTTTCCCCTTGAATTAAATTCAATGTCAACCTATGAGTGAATTTCTGAAGTTAACTTGTTAAATTGGCAAACATGTTATAAATTTAAATTGGTTATATAATGTCGATGTTGCTGTGAGAAATTTTGTATAATTGCATGGATGACTGCAATGGACCAGAAAGAAAAACTAATATCCTTAATGGCATCATCATGGGCATTTTGTTTTCCATTCTTCTAATCCCTATTATGCTAATAGTTGCTTCAAGTAAATAATCAATCACTTATTTAATTGCTTGATTTATGCTATTATTAAAATGAGAACCATTCTTGATGAGCACCTCACCTATCTGCAATCAACTAATTTCCTCCTTTTCTTGAAAAACATTATAACAAGATTTGCTTAGCAATTATTAGTAGGTTATAACAACATTTGCTTAGCAATTATTAATAGGTTATAACAACATTTGCTTAGCAATTATTAGTAGGTAATGAGTACGGGGACATTTATCCACGATCAAGAGATTATGACCTTTTGGTGTAGGAACAAATCCTCAAAGAATGAAAGTTCAGGTCTTTGATACCTCTTTTACTCTGCAACCGACTAGTCTCAAGTCCTATGGACAAAGGCATCCGAGGAAAACAGATTATATTACTCCTATAGAAATTATATGCGACATATGAAAGGTATATTATAATGGTCCATGTCTGTCTTACAGAGCCATGATTTTGCTCTACACTAAGCATTTCAGCGTTTCACAGATTCTTCTTTTTTGGAAGAGAAGAGTGGGAGGGGATTTTTTTCCTTTTTTCTGTTTCTTTTCTTTTATTTTCTTCCGGGGTGGGGTTTCTCTAATATAAGTCTTAGATAGGCAATTCCAGTCTGATTAGGCTGACTACAAATAATGCCCACCTCAAACCACCTTGGCCTTGATGGCCAAGCAACTGATTTGGGCAGGTCCAAAAGGTCATCTGACCATGTCGTAGCCTCATACGGTGACAACCAACTTTTTCTAGATTGCTCTCCATCTTAAAATATTTCATGCTTCTTTGTTGCATTCAGCATTCCATCATGTCCTCCATGTCTCCTTGACCTTGCATCTGAGCACAGCACTCATTGTTTTGACCATATTTGTCCCATATCAGGTTCCACTGGTTGCCACAGCAACATAAGTTAGAAATTCTGGATACACAACACAAGTCAAACCTTGGACCTTCTCCATGAGAAAGAGGGGATCAAGCTGCTTGGTTAGGCCCCAAATAGTGAATTTTCTCTAGGATTGGATTCTTAAATTATGGCCACCAAATATATAGAAATACTCTGAACTCTGTACAGTAGGGTAATTTAGTCAGTAGTTGTTGTGGCTAGCTTGCATTAATTTGATCAACATGCCGCTATTAACAGGAAGGGCAATATCAGAGTGATTAAATCCTTTTCCTTCTTATAAAAGAAAGTATTCAATATGTGCAGTGGCAAATTTGTCATTTCAAGGTATCAATTTGAGCAAGAGAAGGAAAAAGAATCAAATTTTCTCAAAACAAATATGGACCTATATAGCTTTGTTACATGCATAAGGTGCTAGTATGTTGCAAATGTAATAAATATGAAATTTCACCAATCTTCGGTATGTATGTATCTGCATTTGGGCAGGACATCCTTATGGTGCTTTAACTAATACATGCTGATTTAACTCGGAGACTCTTTTATTTTTATTACACTGTATTAGAGCTTCTTATAATTCTTGATTGATAAAGATTCACTTTTGAGTAGTAGTTGAGAAGTTCAATAGAATATCAAAAGGAAACATATTAAAATTTTAGAAGAAGAGTCTATTCCACAAGGCAACTTATTTTCCCTCTCATTTCTTTTTCCACTTTATGCTATTTGATGCTTACTTCAAGTAAAAGTTACATCACCAAAAAAAGATATCTGTTGTCCCAAAACTTTTACTGTATCGCCATGAATTACATAATTTTCCATTCTTGTGAAAGAACTAATAAGTGGATTCAAGAACACATGCTTAATGGATAATATTTGATAGTTTTCTTAAGCAAGGGCAGCATCTAGCTAGCAAATTGGGTAGACTGGCTGGTTGCTGGATTCAGCAATTGGTTGTACCTGGTTTGCATGAATAATATTGAACAGTAAATTGGCCCTTCAGATAATTGGGTTTCATCTATTTGCTCGCAAAGTGCTGTCACTATAATTGCCAAGGCATTTTTCTGATTTTCTGATTTTATCAGGAGTTGATGTTCTATTATCTGTTTCAGGGCAAAACTTAAGTATGCATAACTACAACATACTATTTGTAGATGTATTCATGGGTGCCCTTTTCAATCTCGTGAGTGACATCACATATGTTTTGAGTACAAAGAAAATGATACATGATATATATCTCTTGCCATCTGGTTATCTTATGCTGTTTGACTAAATGAAACTTTTTGATGTTTAATGATGCAGCTCAGCAATTACAGCTCCATTGATGGTGTTCTGTACTGCAGGCCTCATTATGACCAACTCTTTAAGATGACTGGCAGCTTGGATAAAAGTTTTGAAGGTTGTTTTAGGGCCTGTTTGGCAATGCTTATTTCTCTTTTTTCTGTTCGGAAAAACAAAAACACAAAAACCTAGACAAATAACATATTTGGCTCTACTATTTCTATTTTCTATTTTTATAAATTGTTCTCACTATTTCGTAAAAAAGAGAAAACAAGAAAATCTTGCTGTCACGTTAAAATAGGAAACTCAATACCCTGTCCGCCACTGTCACTGCTACCGCTTCTGCTGCTACCACCATGGCCACCGCTGCTAGTGTCATGCTACTGCCACCAGCACTGCTGCAACTGCTGCCACTACCACCACATCCACCACCAAAGGTTGGAACTTTTTGTATTCACAGAAACAAAAAATAGTTGACTTCAAAGATATTTGTGTTTTTGAGAATTTAAAAAAATATCAACAAAGGTTTTGCTTTCTTTTCTTAAAATTAGGAAAAGTGAAGGTTATGCCTGCAATGTTGTTCTATATAATAATTTTACCATACAATTGCATGTTAGAGCTCAAACGGTGCTTTTGCCAATCTAGGTTCCTCGAGATCTGCTAAGGCGGACCGATCCAATGGTCATGAGGTATTCTGCTGCATATATTGTAATCAGGCTTCTTGTCCCCATTTTTGCACTCATACTTTTTTTTTTGTGTTCTTCCAGTCTACTCACTTGAATTAAGTCATGGATTATCTTGTACAGAGTACTGCTAATAGGAGATTTTCAAGTATGTTTGTTGGGACACAAGACAAGTGTGTGGTTTGCAAGAAAACTGTTTACCCAATTGAGAAGGTATGCATTATTTCATTTTGTTTATATAATATATGGGATGTCAGCTTATTAGATTCATGGGTCACTCTTACTGAATTTTAAACTCTGTTAGATTATTTTCAAAAGAAAGGTTGTCAATTAATTTCTTTTAAACATTTTTTTCAGTCTTCTAGCTGGATATAATGCATGGTCAAGACTTGAGATTGTTGTGGATTATTGTGGATTCCTGCTTTCTCTTTCCATGCTTAGGCTGAGGGCTGTAAAGTACTGAAAATTTATTAGCTCAGTGATTTGTCAAAAGGAATTAACCTTAGCAGCCTTTACATTGAAAGAGGTATAACTAAACTAGGCAATTTTTAATGGTGGTCTTGATAAATTTGTTTCATAATAACCTACATTTTAAAAAATTCACGCTTGAATTATGCATGCAATGTTTAATTGGATTGTTAGATTCAGTCCTAGAAGAGTGGAATATATTTGGACAAGTTACAGATGATTACTGATTCTGTGTACAAGTATGAGCCATTTATATTGAAACTATAGAAGTAGAGATGATTTAACATGCTTCGTGTGCATCGGAGAGCATATAAGCATGTGTGGCTGCTTGGTTAATTACATTGTCAATGTAAAGAACAATAGAAAGAGAAGGAGAGAGCGAGAGAGACTATGTAAAGAAAATGATTGTATCGATTGTATTACAACTCATGTTATAAGAAACTCTATATATAGAGCAATAAAGGTTTAGATACATTGAACTATATAATAGAGATCTAGATACAATGAACCGTTGTTCTCTATTTCATAAAGAGGAAAAGTTTTATAAGAAAAAATACGATAAGAACAAATCTAATTAGGAAAAGACAGGAATGGAAGAACTATAAACATAAAAAAATAATAGAGAATAATATATGTTAAATGACACTCCACTCCCTGTCAAGCTGGGGAGCATAGCTATCCAACATTCTCAGTTTGCCATGCAATAAAGAGAACTTGCTACCTCCCAAAAGCTTAGTAAATACATTAACAACCTGATCTTCAGAATGAGTGTACGGAGTATATACATGTTTGCTTATGATTTAATCTTTGATGAAGTGACAATCAACCTCTACGTGTTTTGTCCTTTCAAGAAATACTCGGTTGTTAGCAATGAAAATGGCTGCTTGATTATCATAGTATATAGGAATGGGATTATCGTACTGAAAACCAAACTCCATTATCAAGAAACGCACCTAGATTAACTTGCAAGCAGCATGAGCTATAGCTCGATACTCTGATTCTGCACTAGATCTAGCTACGATATTTTGCTTCTTACTCCTCGAAGTTTCAAAATTTCTTCTAATAAATGTACAATAACTAGAAGTTGATCGTCCATCTATCTTCGAATCAGTATTATCAGCATCAAAATAACTAACTATATTAGTTTGCTTATTCTTTTTATAAAATAGTCTAAGTTCGAGAGCCTTTTTAATGTACCTAAGAATGCCACATGTAGCCTCCCAATGGCACTTCTTGGGCTTATCCATAAACTGACTGACAATATTAACTACAAATAAAATATCAAGTCGGATAACTGCTAAGTAAATAAGCTTACCAACCAGTCTCCTGTACGCAGCCTTGTCTGATAGCTCTTCGGAATCCTCATTCCAGAGCACTCCTGCTTGGTCAAGAGGAACATTTACTGGTCGAGCACTAAGCATGCCCGTCTCTTGTGGTAGATCAAGAGCGTACTTTCTCTAAGAAAGTATAAGTCCTTGATGATTTCGAACCACCTCTATTCCAAGGAAGTACCTTAGCCGACCTAAGTCTTTAGTAGCAAAATGTTGCTTCAAGTGCCTTTTAGTTGCCTCTATGCTAGATTGGTCATTGCCTGAGATAATAATGTTATCCACTAAACAACTAGAATGACCATTCCAACGAAAGTGCGTATAATGAACATCGAATGGTCCACACGAGTTCTGAAAAAATCAAATTGACAAACAATTTGACTAAACTTCTGAAACCAAGCCCTTGAACTCTTCTTCAACCCATATATTGCTTTCCTCAGATGACAAACTTTAGAGCTCTTCCTCTGAGCAACAAACCTCAAAGGATGCTCCATATGCACCATCTCGTCAAGATCCTCGTAGAAAAAGGCATTTTTCACATCAAGTTAATATAGCGGCCAATCCATGTTAATAGCAATCGAAATCAAAATTCGGATGGAGCTAAGATGTGCCACAGGAGAGAATGTATCAAAATAATCAACACCATATGTCTGAGAATATTCTTTTGTAACTAATCATGCCTTAAGCCTTTCAATGATGCCATCGGGCTGATACTTAACAGTGAAAACCCAACGACATCCAACAACCTTATAATCAGCTTGTGGAGAGATCAAATCCTAAGTGCCTCTGCCTCTGCTTTTGAAGGCAGACATTTTCTCTTGCATTGCTTGTCGCCAACCAAGGTGGGATAGTGCCTCCTCTGCATTCCTGAGAATAGAAATAGAAGAAAGGGCAATGGAAAATTGTTGAAGGGCTGGACTAAGGTGATTCAAAGAAATAAATGAAGCAATAGAATGTTGAGTAGAAGAACATTTACCCTTCCGTATGGCTGAAAAGATGCAAATCTGATGCAGGTGGTGGAGATATTGGATTGCTTTTTGAGGGCGAAGATGGTGGTAGCAAAAGTGCTGGGACTTGATTCCTTGGACGTCGAGTATACACTTTCCGGGATGGTGGAGAAATAGCAGTAGGCATAACAGCAAGCTTTTCTGAAGTGGAAGAAAACATCGGAGTAGGGATAAGTGTTGGTGGAACTGGTAACTCATTAGATAAAGAATTTTCTGCAAATGAAAAGCAAGGTTGCTTCTCAAAGAATGTAACATCAACACTGACAAATACCTTGTAACTCATAAGATCAAAGCATTTGTACCCCTTCAGATGTTTGGCGTAGCCAAGGAAAACACATTTGATGGCTTTGGGAGATAATTTGTCCAAGCCCGGTCGGAGGTCATGGACAAAAACTATACATCCAAATGTACGAGGAGGCAAAGAAAATAATGGGCGATGCAGATATAGAAATTGGATAGAAATTTTATGTTGGAGTATTGAAAATGACATATGGTTAATAAGAATGCAAGCAGTCAAAACAGCATCTCCCCAATATGTTTTAGGTGCATGCATGTAAAAAAGAATAGTGCGAGCAATGTCAAGAAGATGGCAATTTTTGTGTTGAACGAACTATCCCATTTTGTTGAGGGGTGTATGCACAAGAAGTTTAGTGTTGAATCTCATTTGAGGCATAAAATACATTTAACTCATGCTGGACAAACTCTAGAGCATTGTCAGTGCGAATATAACAAATATCAGTGAAAAATTGTCTTTATTTTCTTATGAAAATTTTTGAAGACAAACAAGACCTCAGACCGTTTCTTTAACAGAAACACTTAGGTGGTACGAGAAAAATCATTAATAAAGATCAAAAAATATCTATAACCAGTACGACTTTTGACTCTAGAAAGATCCCAAATATTAGAGTGAACCAACTTAAATACTCTTGTACTAGTTTTATTGACTCTCCTTTGAAACATTGACCTATGGTGTTTTTCAAGCCGACAAGCCTCACAATTGGACAGGATTAATGACTAACTAAGAGGGATAATTTGATGCAGTTTTTGGAAAGAGGGATGCCCAAGCCTATAATGCCATTGCTAAGGACTTACCACACATGAAAGAGCTCTTGGTCTTGGAACATCTAGGTAATACAGGCCATCAGCACCTTCATGGCTTCAACCAATCTTCTTCCTCATCAAGAGATCCTGAAAAATATAATAAGAAGGATAGAAGGTGACGGAACAGTTTAAAGACTTTGTAAGAGAACCGATTAATAAAAGATTTAATGAAAATTTAAGCATATAAAGAACTGAAGAAAGTGATAAAGATGAAGTGGATGATACAGAACCACAATCAAATACTGGCGATTGTCTGCCATCAGGTAGAAAGACAGGAGGATGATTTTTTAAAATAGGAAATAAAGAGGAGAACAGTCTAGAGTCACCTGACATATGTGATGTAGCACTTGAGTCAATGACCTAAGAGAAAGGTGCAGATGTAGTGGCAGACAAGAGAAGTGCTATTTGAGCCAAAGGATGCTACAGGAGGAGTCGAGAAAGAAGAGGCAGAAGACAGTTGAGTTGCCTGGCGGAACAATTGCTCCAAGTCCGTCCGAGAAATGGTCAAAGTATCAGAAGTGACTTTCATGGGTGCAACAATAGTCTCAGCTCCCCCTGATTTTGGAACAATAACTTGGTTAGCCCAATCGGGCTTACCATGCTTCTTCCAGCATTTCTCCTCCATGTGATTGGTGTGGCTGTAGTAAGTACATTTTCGTTCGTTAGAACTCATCCCACGACCATGGTTTCCCTCTTGGCCATGTCCATGATAGTGGCCGGACGAGGAATTGCGAACACGACTATCGGTAACAAGTGTCGAAGACTCAACAGATGTAGTTTCAGATTTTGAAAGTGGAGCAAGAACTCGTTGAAGATGAGAGAAAATAAAATATAGGGAAGGGAAGGAGACACTACCAAGAATCTAATCACGAACGTGCGCATACTCAGGAGGAAGTACAGCCAAAAATAGGATCACTTGGAACTCCTTGCGTTGCTGCTTCATTACACTTACATCTATAGTTAATGGCCGATAAATATTGAGCTCATCCCAAAGCCCTTTGAACTTGGCAAAGAAGTCGGCAAGGATCCACCAGTATAGCATAGGGAAAATAGTTGCTGAGACAACTCAAATACTCTAGATAGATTCTTGGGATGGGAATACATCTTCTTGAGAGCATCTCAAATTTCTTTAGCAGTGTTTAGAAATACCACATTAGCACTAACATCCGATTCCATACTGTTTATCAACCAAGTGTAAACACATGAGTCCTCCTTGAGCCAATCTTTATACTTCACATCATTAGAAGGAACTGGACCATCAATCAGAATGCAAAACTTGCCATATGCACTAGCAAACTTCTTGAATGCTCGAGTCCATACATGGTAGTTTTTACCATTAAGTTTAATGATAGTAAGACCCTACAGATGTGAGGGAGGCAGAGATCCAATAGTTGAAGGCATTGTTGGAGTAGTTTCAGCCATCAAATTAATATAAAGGCAGGCAATCAATGTGGCAGATTCGGTAGTCCATAATCATCATATATAGGCAGGCATAGAAGGCACTTAAACTGATGACAAGCTATAGAATATATTTATGCGGATATACTGGGTAATGAGAAAGAAGCGACAATCCCCTCTTAACGATGCTCAGTAGAGGAAGTCCCCTTGTCTAGAGAACCCTACGCTCTGATACCATGTAAAGAACAATAGAAAGAAAAATGGAGAGAGAGAGACTATGTAAAGAAAATGACTGCATTGATTGTATTACAACTTATGTTACAAGAGATTCTATATATATAGAGTAATAAAAGTCTAGATATAATGAACCATCTAGATACAATGAACCATATAATAGAGATCTAGATACAATGAACCATCTAGCAAGCTTTTAAATCTCATGGGACAAAGATGTCCCGGATTTTCCATGGAACGGGATACCCCACTATCCCATTTTGTCCCGACAGTAGTTCCGGCCATGCATTTCGATGGATATCCTCTATCTTTCTCTCTTCTTCTTTCCTTTCTTTCTTTCTCTTTCTCTTTTTTTCTTTCTTCCTTTTTTCTTTCTTTTCCTCTACCTTTCTTTCTTTCCTTTCCTTTCTTTTTTCATTCCTTTTCTTCTCCTTTCTTTTTTTTTTTTCATTTTTCTTCTTCTTTTCTTTCATTGTTTCATTTTCTTCGTCTTTCCTTCCTTCTTTCCTCTTTCTTCTTTTCTCCTTGTATGGATGGGTTTCGGAGTCCCGAGCCTATCTTGGTTCCATTTTCTCATATGAATGAGACGTGACGGTCGGGATGTCCCCCATCCCACTGGAATGTAAAACCTTATCATTTAGATACAACGAACCATTGTTCTCTATTTTCTAAAGAGAGAAAGTCTTATAAAAAAAAATATAATAAAAAAAAAATCTAATTAGGAAAAGATATAAATAAAAGAACTATAAAAATGAAGAAATAATAGGGAATAATATATGTCAAATGACACTCCAACAGTCAATATGTGGTATCATAAGTTTGTTTGCAAATCCATTTCTTTGTCCAGTGTCTTGTATGGTCTTGTAATTGATGCTGGCAACAATAATAGCAATCTAATATATGTTATTGAATTGTTTGTCATTTTCCAATTTGTGTTCATTTTGTTTGTCCCCTGACCAACAATAAGAGTGTTATTAGTTTGCAATGCAGGAATCTAACTTAACTGCACCATTTTTTCCGTGTACTCATAAGTCATAAGTGGCTTTGCTGAGGCTTCTATTTGGAGGTCATTAAAGTTCAATTTGTTGTTTTCCTTTCCCTTGATTTATTTAAATTCTAATAGAGATTTTTTTAAGAAGTGTCTGGTTGAGAACAAACATTTTTTTTTCCCTGCTTGGGATGGGTCTGGCGTGGGGGGATCATGAACTTGGAAATTCTGCTTAAAGTGGGGATGTCCAGTCTTATGGTCTGTTTGGATTTTACAAATTTTTCTACACCACCAACGTCCAGTTGTATGGAATCATAACTAATTTTATAAAAGATCTAAAACCACAAATACCATTGTTTTGTACAACATCCAAACACATCACCAGCCTAATCTACCCTATGTTTATATCCAAGGACATAATAACTACCACAAAGGCCATCTTTGTTTTTCTTTTTCTACACAACATAGTAACCTGCTTCAACTCATGTAAGCTTCCACAGGAGTCTAATCTCTGTTCTTCAAGATCTTGTGGTGTTTGACTAAAGTATCACTTTATTACCCATTGATTTTGCTTCCAGGCTTCCTTGAACACATTCAGTTCAAATTTTCCTCTTAACATCCTGATAGCTTTGTAATTATCATGACCTGCATGGTGATATAAAATTAATAGTACTATTTTTCATATGGACATTTGATTCTAAAACTGTCTTGCAATTTAAGCATCACGATTTGACACAGTGCTTCATATTCCCTAGTTAAATTACACGGGAACATCATCCATCTTCCAGTCTCATATATTGCCAGGTACTGGTAAAATCTATTCAAATTATCATAGGAAATTCTAATCATGGTGTTCATGTTACATATTTACAGTAGTGTTTCAATTAACTCTTTCATGCACCAAAGAGATCCTTTCTTAAACTTATTTAGTATTTATTTTCTCTTTTATAAGCCAGGAAATACCAAAGCATCCTCAAGTTTTATTACCCGTGTGGCCTATCTGATCTGCATTTTCCAGTTGAGATAGTATAACCCAAAAGGGAACACCACATATAATGCCCACTGTGAAAATGAAAAAGATAAAATAATAGAAATTTGACAAAATGACAGTGCTATATATTCTTATAGACACTTTAAAGTGCCTCCTCGTCCGTCTCAAGGATTTGTTGGCAAAGATAGTCTCTGAATGTGAATTATGAGGGGTGGGAATAACAAAAAAAGACTGTTTTCATGTGTCATGTTTAACATATTTCTAGAAAAGCATAGGTCTGGTCACATCATCTTCCATAAACATATAAGAACCATTAACCATGCAACCTGTTATGAAAGATCATAACAGGCTGCATGGTTCAAGAGTCTTATTCGAAAAGGGAAAAAAAAAAATCACTATTCAAACCTTGCAGTATGTAGTCCGCATCTCTAATCTCAAGTTTTGTCACAAATTTGGATAACTTGTACATGTATGATGTATGCCAAATGCTGGTAAAAATAGATAATGCATTCATTTTAGTACTCCACCTAAAACAAATTCCTAATGGCTACTGCCTTCTTGACTTCGTATAAAGTAAATCAGGATTTTTTCTTCATACTACAATTTAGTTTGCACTACATTGCTTTATAGCTTCCAAAATTTCTGCAGTAGCTGGCCACAGGAGACCAGTTCTTTATGAGTTTTAGTCATGAATCCAACATGACATAACTAAGAAAAACCCCTGCTAGTCCTTTGGCTATTTGTCCATTAGGCCCATCCACAGATTTTTCCGTGTATGAATAGGACTCTGTCTAACAGCCAACCAAGCTTGTCTACATCCCAGTCAACTAGCTTTTACTAGAATCCAAGGGCATTTCAGATGTCATAGGAAGATTCATAAGTAATTAGTTCCCAACTGTCTCAGGTTCTTTATTAAAAAGGGCATGCCAATGCACAAGACTCCCTGCATATCTAGGGAGGGTCTGAAATATGCAGCCTTATCCCTGCATATGGAGAGGCTGTTTCCGTGTTTTGAACATATGACAACTAGGTCATAGTTGGGCAACCTTATCATTGCACCAAGGCCTGCAATCTTGGAGAAGCTTTAAACTAACTCTTGTTTAGACTGAAGAAATATCTGAAATGTTCGTTAAATCCAGTCGAACTATGACCCAAATTTGACCTGAAGAACCACTTTGACCTAGTGGTGTCTGCTTTGACAGTTGAAGAACCACTTTGACCTAGTGGTGTCTGCTTTGACAGTCCAAAACTGGTATGCTGCAGATCCAGTCCACCCATTGATAATCTTGGTCTCCCTGCTATATTAGCATCTTTAACCTTGAATTGTTAGCTTGAAATGCTACTATGGTTTCTTTACTGGTATACCCAGATGGCAGACTCAGAGGTGATAATGAAGTCTCTCATATGATCCTGTGGTGTCTTTCAATCTAATATCTAAATATTGTGATCCTAACCTTATACACAATGTATATTTTGAGCTATCCAGCGTGCACATGATCTGTCCAATCGTCATATTTATCATTCATAAGATAGATTATTAATGTGAGTTCCTACAGCTGGTGCAGGCTTCACACCTCTTATCAGTTAAAAACCCCTTGTTTCTTTTGAAGCATCATCAACTTTTCAGGGATAAGCAATCGTAGAGCCCACATAAAGTGATAGTTTGCAATTTTGTTTCCCAAACTTGGTAGAAGAGTATTTCTCCTTATCATGGAAGCACTTATCATGCAATAGCACAGGAAATATGGTATAGATACACCAAAAATAGTGGAAGATTCATCTTCCTCATTTTGGAGTATTAGTCATCTTTCATTGAGAAGAAGCTTCTTCTTCTTCTTTTTTTGGCACGGTGGGTGTGTGTGGGGGTGGCATTCAAGAAGTGCTTTCAATGTTCAAAACAAGCTTGTATCATAATTCCAGTTTAAACATATGTACCTCCATCAATTAACATTCATATGAGTTTAAAATATATTAATTTATCTGGAATTTGCACCGAGAAAATACATCCTTTTGTTTTATATTCAACACAAATCCTGTGTTTTCATTGTGCAGGTGTCTAGGAGATTACAGAGCACTTAGTTGGAAGGGGGTTTAGGCAACCCTCTATGAGGAGTATATTGTAAAATATTAAAAATACAAATAACTAATAGCCTTTTTGGCGTTGTTGTTGTTTTGCATTTTTTCCCCCCACTAATTAGTAGAATACCACATGGAGATTGGTGTTGCAGAGCACTTGCCAAAACTTCTGCTATTCCTCCCTTCTTTTTCCACCTGTTTTTGAAAGCAATAATTGCTACCAAAAGCTCGAAAGTTTTACAAACAATTTCGAAAAACAGAAGGGCTTCATCATACATGTTCTTCAGTCTAGTCCATTTTTCTTGGTTCTTGAAAACGAAAACAGAAAACAAAAGCAGTACCAAATGGGCCCTGAAAAATAAAAAATAAAACAGAAGAAATTTAAGGAAAATAAGGTAAATTAAAGAACTAATTTTATGGTTATCCTAAAACCCTTTTTACTAATAATGACATGTTAATGATGTAAAACATCCTTTTTCACTACAAATTACGTGTGGGTATCAATCGGTCATCCAAGAAAATATGTTCAAAAGTTTTAGGTCAATGCAACAAGAAGCTCTACCTAATGTGTGGACGTGCACGTGCATTCGTGTGCCTTGACATTTCTGTTAACTTTCAACGTACCAGTGGATTTATGTGATGTTTACGTACCCTAGTACATATACAGCTGAAATTTCTTTACTACGAGGTGCTATCTTGCATCAGCATCAACTGCAAATTCATCATCTATTTTGTTTACCATTTTTTTTCGAGTATGGACATGATAAAAACAACCAATATGTGATGTGCAGATCTGCATCTTCAGGATCCGTGGAAAATTTTACTTGGTATTATTTCCTTCTTTTCAGGTGGCAGTTGATGGCACCCCGTACCATAGACCATGCTTCAAGTGTAGCCATGGAGGTTGTGTGATCAGCCCATCTAACCATGTCGCACATGAGGGCAGAATTTACTGCAAGCACCACCACTCTCAGCTCGTCATGGCCAAGGGAAATTTCAGTCAGCTTGAAGACAAACATGGAGGCATTAAAGTGCCTACCGAGAACCCGGCACCAGATGACAATGCAGAAAAGCTTGAAGACAGACATGAAGGCATTAAAGTGCCTACTGAGAATCCAGCACCAGATGACGATGCAGAAAGTGCCAGTTGAATTCTCTTGGGTGGAAAATTGTTGTGGCTGGCGCTCTTTTGGGCAACTGTGATATGACATAGTGGCACGAGTTTGTCTGCATATAGCTGCCGAGTTTGGATACCACGTTTTGATCTTCAGGATTCTTGTATCTTGGGAAACTTCTCTTTATCACATATTCTTTGTGTTGTGAGAGTCGAAGTAATAAATATGGCTTGTTTTCCTTCGTTTCCATTAAGTTGTGTGCTGTATTCCAGAGTTGAAGGTGGTGATGGTTGCATGTCAGGGGTCTATTTAAGGATGCGGGTGTGTGTTTTACTCCCCCTAGGGTTTGTTCAGGAGTCATATTTGCTGGAGAAAGAGTTCTTTTGACTATCATCTGTTCTTGAACTATTAGTGAATTCGGTGATGATCTTGTAACAGTTTTTTTGGGCCACATATCCACAGCAAATTATTGGATCACTTGCAGGTTACAAGCACTCTAGAAAGCAAGCTGTTGAATTCATAAATCCAATTCTTGAGTAGAAGATGGAAGGTATCCTGCAGACTTGGATGTTTAGCTTGGTCTATTGCAGTCTTTTTTGTTTTCTCCCGTTAACGTTTGTATTCTATATCCTGTTTTGATGGATGTGTTCCTGGAGATATATCTGGAGTTAATTGGACAAAGTGAATGTTCATGATGATGGTGAACTATGGGTAGTAAGAAGTAAGCATAAAATTTGGATTGCAGCTGTTTGAGTTCTCTAATATTTATAAAGAATTTTTATGTGATTGTCGTATTGTGAGTTTTTAGGATATATATTTTGATCTTTCAAATTTGTTATTAAATTCCTTAATTTTCTCTAATGCAATTTTTTGTGGAGTAATTTTCTGTTTTTCTCAAATTCATGCAAGCTAACCGAGAAGAGTAACGTCATGCAAGGTATTCACGTGGGCTCAGATTTTTGTTTATATTTCCATCATTAAAATAAAATGCATATTTTGAGACATTGGCCAATATACCGAAATTTTAGTTGAGATTTTTTTTTGGATGGAGGGTGGGGGTTGGGTTTACAAAGTTGAGATTCTTTACTACATTAAATGAGTGTTTCTGGCAAAGCAATGCCAGCAGGGATGGCCAAATATTTTTCTTTTGTTTAAAAAAATCTCTCTCTCTCTCTCTCTCTTAATTGAGATGAATCAAAATTTTGTGCATGCTTATTGGAATAACTGGTATCTCATTATATCATATTATATATAAATATATAAAATAATATTTTATAAAAAAATATTTTAGTGTTATCAACTCAATAAATTAAAATTTTTTAATATATCGTATGTTAAAAAATAAAAAAATATTATTTTATAATTATATATAATAATATTTTTTGAAGAGATATTATTATATCATCAACTTAGTAAGTCTGCTGACATAAAAAAAATATATATATATAAAATAATAAAAATATAATATATATAATAAATAAAATAAAATAAATAAAAATTTAAAAAAATAAAAAAATATTTATTATTAAAAATTTTAATAATTATAAAACATAATTATCCATCCGCGTATGTGTGGGTCTTCGTGAAAATACCGTCCGTCTGTCCAAGCATCACAACATCAAATATTTCTCCCACGTTATGGCAAATACCATGATACCATGACAAAAACGTTATACCGTTGTTATGCAACTTTTTCATGTTGCCGCTGTTAGCGAGATACCAAACAACGTAAGCGCTCGTTGGCATGTAACTTGTCCTATGCGAGATTGCTTCGTTTCTTGTACATGTATCTTGGTATATTATCGTACGTACATTGTAACACCGTGAGGTTGCTAAATAAAATATAATAATATATTTCGATTATTTTTTTCAAATAATCTTTTCTGTAGAATTAGAATTTACCGCCCCAACAAACTTCCTTCCCCTCACCCCTCCCTCTTCTTCCCAGCCAACTCTTCGAGTTCTTCGATCAAGCGGCTCAGCTCCCCATACGACGACCCACCCTCCTCCACCGCCGCTTTCGCCATCAACCCAAACTCCCTCGCGCTCCTCCTCGTCTCTCCCCCACCCCCACCCATCACTCTCTCCACCACGTCCCTCACTCTCTCCCACTTCACCACCTCCTTCTCGTCCCCCGCCGTTCGCTGCCCCACCCCATCCAAAACTCGCACCGCGATCCCCAGCACCTCCACCACCAGCCTCTCGTTGAAGAACTGGTCCCACTGGAGTGGCCACGCGCCCATCCGCACTCCCGTGCTCACCGCCTCCAGCGTCGAATTCCACCCGCAGTGCGTTACGAACCCTCCAACCGCCGGATGGTTCAATATCATCAATTGAGGCACCCATCCTCTTATTATCAAACCCCTCTCCTTCATCCTCTCCTCCAACCCCTCAGGCATCCACTCCGCCTCGGGCTCGTCGCTTCTCACCACCCACACGAACGGGTGGCCCGACATCTCCAACCCCAACGCCATCTCTCGGAGCTGCTCCGCTTTGAATACAAACTCGCTCCCAAAACAAACGTATACAACCGTGGCGGACGTCTTGGAATCGAGCCATTTCTTGATCAGCTCTCCTTGCTCGTTATCAAGATCGTTGCCTGCTCCCCTGCTAGCTAAAGCCGCCGGCCCGATGCACCACACTTTGGTGGCTCGGCTTTTCTTCAAGAAATCAACGTACAGGGGCTCCAACTCGTAGAAGCTATTGTAAATGGTGCCATAGCTATTGTTTTCGGATTCTTTTATGGCGTCGAGTTCTACCGGATACGCGAAGGCCTGGGGGAGCTCGGCCGGTGTCAGCTCGACGCGGTGCGGGAGGCCGGCCTCGACGATGAAGGGAGCGGCGTTATCGGGGTCGTAGCGGTGGGCCCCGTGGGAGAGGACGGCGTCCCATACGGCGGCGGCGAAGAGGGAAGTGGGGCTGAAGACGAGCCTCGGGATGCCGAGAGAGAGGGCGAGGTCGGCGGTCCCCCTGCAGACGTAGTCGGAGATGAGACAGTCGGGGCGGTGGGTGCGGATGAAGGCGGCGAGGGGATCGCGGAGGAGGGCGGCTGCTTTATTGATGGCGCCTTGGTGACGGCTGCGAGGGTAGGGGAGGGAGACGGTGTTCTCGCAGCCCGGTGGGAGGCCGACCTCGGCGGAGGGGAAGGGGAGGAGGAGGATGTGGACGGGTTGGTGGGCGAGGGCGGGGCGGAGGAGAGGGGCGTTAGCGGCGGTGGTGACGAAGGTGGCGCGGATGCCGCGGCTCGCAAAGAGGGCAGCGATATGGGCAAGGGGAAGCATGTGGCCGGGAGCAGGGTAGGGGAAGAAGAAGACGTGGAGCTGATGACGAGCCTCGGAGGACATGGCTGAAGCCTGGGTGGTTATGTTCGGGCTTGTTTGGGCCGGCGGTCGATTCTTGGTGGACATGGGAGATGGGGGCAGGCGATTCCCAGTTAAAGAGTGGGGACCGCCCACACGATTGTCGTGACTCGAACCGCAAAACTCAACTTGTTTTCGTGCGCGCTGCTCACACGGACAGCACCCACCACCGGAGATCGGGCGGTAAGCTGAACAAACCTCAAGAAAAATAAAAAGAGATCGCCTGTGCCAAATTTATTTCATCAAGGCACGAAAAATGTTTCCATATGCTCATGCCTACTATTTTAATGACCGAAATCTCTAGGAAGAAACTTTGTTTTGATAATTTGAATGTGCTTTGTATTTTTTTTAGATATTATAATGTATTTATATAATTTAAATCTTACCATCATGTTGATTTTTTTTTTCCCGTAACCATGATACCCAAGGGCCTGCTTTTGTTTCAATTTTCTATTATGGTTATTAATTTCGGGGCTCATCCAGATGCTTGTAGCTGTTTAACGGCGATAACCCAAAACATCAAACAGAAACCATATTTATATCACTATAACAAGTTCTTTAGGGATTGGGAGCTTCAAAGTCATGATTGTTATGCATATTAAAAATTCAAATCGTCTGGATATTACCCTTTCACTCATTGTAGCATCTATGTAATTTATTATTGCTTAATTTTGTGCATTCATTTTGATAATATATTTCTTTAGTTTCTTATTCATTTATAATGCACTCATTATAGCATCTATAAGGCACATATATCCATTGTTTCTTTAGTCTCTCAACCTCATTATGGCATCCTACTAGAGAGCGGATGGTGAGGGGTAGGTGGTGGCCAGTGGGGTGCTTGTACTGGATTGAGGGGTGACTGATGGGAATATAGGATGCTTATCTAAGAGGGAAGAGGCAGGAGAGGGGGATGGGTAAGGAATTGGAGAATGCAGAATTTTCCTTTGGAGATGAGAAGGGAGGGTGGGCAGTTTGGATTTTACTAATCAGGAAGCGAACCTAACTATTGGTTCAAAATGGATAAATTGAGCTTCGAGTTGAGCTTTGTCCAAACTTGGCTTTGGGCCAATCTTAAGGCATGAACTAATCCAAAATTATAAACTAATGATCCTAAAGCTTGATCTGACCCAATTGTCCTTGGGCCATCTCAGGTCCCCATTTTCAGTGCTAGGTATTATCAAAATACTTTTCAGATATGTTCCAAATACTTTGGAGGTTGTCCACTCATGGGATAAGTTTGGATAAGTTCAGGATCTTGATCCACGATCCAGAAAGGTAAGCAAAACCCCCTCTGGCCCTGTCCATAGTTGCTCTAACTGAGGGCGAGAGAGAGAGAGAGAGAGATTGGAACAATAAAGTTCTAATAGACCAAGCAAAAATTAGTATTTTTTCATATATAAAATAGTTCCATATATAGTAATTATTCTTTGCCATGTCTTTAGCATATTTATATCCCATTTTTTGAAAATTTTCCATATCAACATGTCTGTATTATGTTGCATCCATATCCTGAAACCATTTCAATCATCGATGCCGCTACATCATATTGAAATAGAGTCCTTGGTTATATGCAATTATGCCCTTGTATTCGAGGTATGTATCTTTTCATATGCATGCATTCTATTATATATTGCTAATGTCTTGAGTTCTAGGATTTTCAAGTGCATATATTGGGCATTTTTTTACCACTCTGAAAACCACCGTCTCCTCTAGTGGACTTGCATCCTTAGCCTTTTTAAGTCCAAATCGAACTTCTTAAGTGTAGAAGATTAAGCATTAATTTCCCTTCCATTTTCAAGCTCTTTAATCCTCCTGAAATAAAGTTTCAGTTTCTCTTGAGGGAAGACACTGTCACAAGCCTCCAATGCTACCTACAAGAGAGACGGAGAGTATTAAAGCCACTTGTGAAGTTGGTAATCAAAATCAGCTTTGCTCTTCAACAAGACAAGGAAACAAAAAAGGTTAATCCACATAGCCAATTTAAGAGATGAATCAGCATAATACAGCAGCATAACATCACACAGATGGAATCAAGCTTAGGGGTATAGATAGCATCTGATATTAAATTACTGATATTTGAATATTAGTCTCCTGGCTGTAGGTATATATGTTAATTTTAATATATAATTGTTGAAATTGAAAGATTCCAAGTTGTTAATATCCATAATTTGTTGTGTCAGGTTTCATCTATAACCATTTGGAACCAAGAAACTCTAATGAGGTGAAAGCTTTGGATATTTCTGTAGAGGTGTATATATCAAGATGAATGAAATGAGATTTTCGAAAATCACATTACTATCAACTCTCTACAAATCTATGGAAAATACCATAGACAAAACTCCGGTGAGGCTTTCACTACAATGAATCAAATATTTAAGCTAGATAGCATCCACCGTGGCGAATCAGATACGTAACCGGATCAGATAGTAAAGGGGCAGATTCTATGGAACTTTTTCCTGTTGTCATGTTAGGCTTTGCTGATGGATGTGGTGTCATCTTGGTTGACGCATGCTGATTGGTGATGGGCATAGAATTATGAATCCTCATCAGCTATTGGAAACATGTTTGCTTTTAAAACTGTTCTTCTCTAGCTTTCCGGCCATTGATTTCTTCAGGGCTTTCCACTGAAACGAAACCAGTTGGATCATGCCTATCTTTGAACGGAAACCTTACCATCTTCCATGAACAAGACGTGTGACAACAGGTGGAGCGAAAATATCGTTGGGCAGATTCTTTCATCTGAGTGGTTTTGACCAGAGTTAACTAATTTGTACAATGTGAACCTAATTTACTAGAGTGCAGTAAATGGGGAATTCCGTATAAAAGGTTTTTAAGCATACGACGCACTAAAGTAAATCCAAAGCTTTTTTTTTTTTTTTTTTTTTTTGATGTAAGAAAGTAAATCCGAACGTGTTAGTTCAAACTTTTATATTTAAATTCAAATAGTGAATCATATGAATAAATATAAATAAATTGAGCAAAAAATGAACTTGAACCAAGCTAACCAGGTGATGCAGTAATGGTTTTGACAAATATTGCTCTTCCAAGAAGACCGCCTGCACATATTTGGAATGTTCTTATCAGAGTTGATGTCATGTATTTTAGGAACTTGGCTGGGAAATGACTGCAGAGCATAGAGGTGCACTCCTTTCCATCCATGAAGAGTGCCTGACTTCACAATAAACATTGCACAAAAGATGGCTCCTCGTGTGAAACGCTTTCATTTTCAGAGAGAAAGCTCTTGCACTCAGACATCGACTTGTTATCTTAACAAAATCTACTCAATTCTTCTCCTTTTCGGCCGCTGGAGCCAGAAAACTGAGACATCAAAGATACTCACAGCAATTCTTGAAATCATATTTCATCAATCCATGAGGTCTACACCTGTCAAAACCACTTACGGCATTGCAACAAAGGACAGAAACCATTATCACAAAATAAGGTTTACTTCCTCCAGAAATTGCATGATGTTGTTGGCCGGAAAAACTAAGGACATCAACTTTTGTTTATATTGTTTCAGACTTTTCATTTCATTATAATATGTCACAAATTTTGACCTTTCGCAAGACATAAAAACCGCAGTATGATTTTATTTCAGCCAGAGAACCAGCTCTCTCTCCTCTAGTTTAGGCTCTGGGTAGCTGCTTAGCAAAAGTTCCCCATGCGAACAGGATTCTGTTGCATGCTAAATAAGAACATCACTTTACAGTTCTGGACAAATACTATATGATCCAATTTTAAAATAAATCAGAAGTTAATGTCGGTGCTAACATTTAATTCTATGGAAAAAACACAGCATGCATGTTGAGCATGTATTTCTGCCAGTCAAGAGAGGGATGCTAAGAACTTGGCGTGGACACAGGTTTGTCAACAGATTCCAAGAGATTTGTCCAAAGCACCGCCCACACGTGCAGCAGTAAAGGAAATTGACTAATAGGTCAGCGAATCATCTCTCATCCAAATGGATGTTGATCAATGAGGATTGTGAAGATACCCAAAAGTCAAAACTGAAAATTAGTTGAGTTCAAAAGAAACTCCTGTCATCCCCACCTCCCAGCATCTCATCCCGGTCGATAAAACGTTCAAGAAGCTCTTTATCCCGCATGACGATACACTCTTCCTCCTTCCCGAACCAATCATAGCGACGTTTTGCAACATAGTCATAGACTGCATCTCTCAGCGGGGCAGGGATGATCAGCAAGGAACTTAGCACTGAGTAAGGAAATGGCAAGTATGATGCTACTTTCAGCGCAGCTGCATCTCATCCAATGTAAAAGTCAGTTGTAGTTGCATTCGGGGAAAAAAAGACAGAAAATAAGAGCATAAATGTTATCTCATATTTGCTACAAGAAACTTTTAATCTGCTGAACATCATAAGAATAAATATAGGAGGTGCTTGGATTCCCAGATATCCGCCATGAAACCTCATGCATGAGTAAGCAATAGTGCCTGAAGATCTTTCACTTCAAGGAGGGGAAGCAGTGGACACAAGTATAATCAAGCATTGAAGGAGAAATTGATTTCTCCTATCAGACAATTTCAAGGCACCACAAAACACCTATTAAAAGAGTTGTGATATTCCTTAAATGCATGTGGTTGCACACTCCAACTTAAGGCTTGAAAAAGTCAATCTTTGTTTTGGTTTCGGCAGTTTTAGTGCTTCTCACAATTCCAAGTCAAAAGTTGGAGTCTACTGACTCCGATTAGCATTAGTTTGGCAGTTTGCACGTGACCGTATTTTAGATATTCTAGATCATTACCAAAAGCACAAGTCTTCAAATTGAAATGTCCATGGTCAATTTTCACTGGTTTTCTAGAGACCTCACCACAACCAGGTGCATGCCAGGCTCTCTGTGTGGGTGCCCTGTATCTGTCGGTGTGTGCATGTGACTCCAGTTTGCAAGGTTGTCGTGTCAATGGATGGAAATGGGAGGCAGTTAGAAATTTCATATGAATATCTAATATATCCCAGAAGAAAGAGTCAAAATGAATGTCATATTCAACAAAATTGATCTTACTGATAAACATACTAGCATCATATCATTGGACATTCGTGCTTATTTTATACCATTATATGATATTGGACCTCATAGTCCTTGGCAATTCATACAAGTTCACATATGATCTTTATCAGAGAAATACATTAACCGGCCATTACTCCTAAAAGGTGGCCACCTGATATCAGGCCCACGCTGCATGATGTGTAGAGAAACACATTCCTTCAACATCTCTCTCTCTCTCTCTCTCTCTCTCTCTCTCTCTCTCTCTCACACACACACACACACACACACACACACACACAGGCACAGACATACGTAGTGATCTAAGCACTTTTAAGCCCTATCTGTCTGTGGGATAAAGTGGCCTTACCCGGAAAAAAAAAAAATCTTTTTCAAGCTAATTCCACTTTACCACACCAAACACCACAACTTACCAGATTCAAGGGAGTTCATATTTGGGATTTTGGAAAAAAAGCTTTTTACTAACTTATCCAGCTGAATTAGAAAAATAATGCTTCCAAAATAGTAAAGTTGAGTTATCCTTCACCATTCCTCAACCCTTTCCTCCTTTTCCATTTTTCTAGGATAACCGTATTCCACAACCAAACAGTGCCTTGACAAAATGCTATGTACCATAGCCAACACACAGATCCAAAACTTGGGTTTGAGGTCAAATCATGTTAAGAATACCTGGCTCACAATATACATAATGGCATCCATAGTGAAGTTTGGAATTACTATAACAATAAATAGATATTTCTGACTATGCTTTTAGCCATGTTCCTTAATTTCATTTGATGTTTGTAGGAATTATATGTGATTTATTTTTAAATAAGTGCTTCAGCTCTGTTCTTTCACATGCACAAACTGATTTTTTTCTTTTTACCGCATGAATAAATAAAATCTTAAATTACAAGTACTATTTGATGGATCACAAAAATCCAAACAAAGTTTTCTGTAAATGCATGCATGGTTTTTCATTTTATTAAATGCATATGCATTCAAGGAAATATCAAAATCCTAGAGGACAGAAGATTATCTTACTAGCACCCTTCCTAAAGTCGAAGATTTTTTTTAAAAAAAAATCCAATGATGATTAATATTGTTATTTCAATGATATTGAATGTGCTGACCTGTGGAACCTTCATAATATTCTCCAGGCCCTTCAATGAATAGAAAACGTCTAAGTACATCTTCCCGATCGACCCCACATAACCTCAAGTATGGTTCAGCAGCCTTGGACTGGAGACAGCAAAACTTAATTTTTTCATATTTGTCAACCTTGATCACCCACTTTACTCCTGCAGTACTGATATCAGGTTTGAACTTTTTATGAAACAACAAAAAGTAAACAAATGGTTTAAAAGTTCAAACCCATAAATTAGGAAAAAAACACATGGTAGAAATCTAGAATTTTTGAGACAGTTGAATGGAACGATGTAAGCAAAAAATAGCATGAGGCAAAACAAAAGTTTCGAAACCTCATTTAAAGAGAAACATTTACATGTTTGAAGAATCACTTCCAAAAGGTTCCTATAGGTAATATTCAAGACAATGATCAAGACAATTTTGTCAGCACTTCTTTAGTCATGTACATGTATACATGCCCGTATCCTTTTGAATCAAACCCATGAATGAGTATTTCAAGTTAAAACTTTTGATGCCAGTGATTTAGAAATTGATCTGTAACCCTTTTTATATATACAACTTTTGTGCGACAGTACCACTTACCCCTCTAATTGATGCATCTAACCTTGAATATCCATTTGATGGGTGGATTTCAGCATGATTAGCACAAGAATAGCGGTCTTCCTAACTAAGAGCCAGTTGGTCTTAAGTCATTGGTTATCTTTCTACAGACCAAATTCCAATGTTAGATCTGCTAGTACTTCAATTCCGTTTTCGAATCATATCTTGATAAAAGAGGAAGTGGAGCTGACCACCATAGCAATAACAGATGCAGATCCTAAAGCCAAAGAATGCTTGTTCCTAAGCAAGAACATGGAACATCGAATTATCAGCAAAATAATGGATGCTTATACTAATTTTTGTGCAGAATATGTCTTCAAGTAACTCTCATAATAGCAAAAATTGTAATATCAGGGGTAAGTTGGTTGATGCACCTAGAAATAATAAAAACCATCCATAACCCTCATGTAAAATGAGACAGGGTTGACAAGTAGAGAGTTTGAATACTAGATCATAAATTGTCAGGTACATAACAAATAATACTCTCAAGGCATTCTTTCTACAGAAACATTCACTTCTAAAATACACAAAAAGAAGAAGAAGAAGAAGAAGAAGAAGAAGGAAATCACACCAAATTAGAATGACCCACTCATTAGACAAGGTGCACGTCAAACAAAGTTGTAACAAAATCAACCATGGAAGAGATGATGTAAGAAAGAGAAACTCAGAAACAAATATGGCAGTCATGTTATCCCTGCAATTCGCTGGGAGGCCTATCAAGCATTTTGGTTTTCAGTATAAATTGCATCAGATAATCCCGGTTAATAACCATGAGAGAGAAATCCCAAACCACATGCATTGAGTAGAGCCTGGAATAGGGTTTTAATCCAGCAAGAACATCAAATACCAAAGAAAGAATCCTATCGACGAACGGATTTAGAGCAACACGCATATCATTCATAACGATTTTTATATTAAAAAAAAAAGAAAAAAAAGAGAGGCATCTTCGGAGATACAAGTAGAGGTGGAACCTCGGTGGCAGAGATGGCAGACGCCATCGTAGATGACGACCCGCGGCTGGAGAAGGGTGGGGATCGAAGCGGCCTTGGGAGGAGGAGGAGGAGGAGGAGGAGGAGGGGGCTCGCCGTAGACGAAGTCCTCGCCCGAAAACTCGGCGGAGGACGTAGAGGCAAAGCGGGCGCCACGTATGGGAGGCGACGAGAAGCGAGGACACGACGCTCTTCTCGCTGCTGCTGTTGCTGTCCAGAGGCAACGCGTAAGGCCCCTTCGAATCATCTCCTTCCGAACATCTCACGGCTTCTCTTTGAAACAGAGAGACGGAGAATGCGTCCTCCGCTTAGTTTCCAAGGCAAAGGTAATGGAAATGAGTCGACGCACGGTGCCGCTTCCCTTTCGTTCCCGCAGGTTACGGTCACCTTTCGACCTGGTGCCGCTTTTATTTTCGCAAGTGGCTGTGCGCGTGACACGAGAGGGGCCAGGGATGACGAGGTAAGCCGACTCGAATATAGGCCGCTTAAGCTTAGCTAGGATGATCCAACTGATTGTCAGTTTGTTAAAAAAATTTAATCAACTAATTCAAATTGCATAATTTAGTTTAGTGCAAAAAATGACAAGTAAAATTTTTTTTATAAATAATTAAATAAATATATATATATATATATATATATATATATATATATATTATTATTATTATTATTATTATTATTATTATTAATGCAAAATTTGGTTGATATTGAATTGGTCTGGAGTCGAGAAAGATGAGATCATCGTCGGTGAACCTGCAAAACAAAGTTCCGTTCGGAGTTGATGATGGTGATTCTGGTAGAATCCTTTCGATGATCAAGTCAGCTATTCTGAGTAATAGAAATGGAGTGCTCAGAAAAGAGTTCAGCAGAGTTTTTGAGTGGGAGAAGAGAGCTTAAAGAAAACATATCTGGAGGGTCCTTTTTATAGGCGGAGCTTATAGTGGGTTGATGGTGACAGCTACAGCTGCCTAGTAGCGGGCCGCTCGAGGTCTGATGGAGTCAGTCACGAAGAAAGGCGCTACCTGTAGCACCGCCTGCAGCAGATTGATAGTGACAGCCATCGCCATCCGATAGTGGATCGTTGTCGTCTATGGCGGTCCGATACTGACGGCCGCAGCCGTCCGATACTGAGCTACTCGGGGCCGCATGGAGGGGTGAAGAGCTTTGACGTATATCGATTTTAGAGGAGTTCGGACTCCCATAGAAATCTGACTGAAGGAGAAATGCGGAAGGAGTTCGACTGAAGGAGAAATTCGGAAAAAGTTCGGCTCCCGTAGAAGTCCGACTGAAGGAGGAATCTAGAAGGAGTTCGGCTTCCGTAGAAGTCCGACTGAAGGAGAGAATCCGAAGGGAGTTCGGCTCCCGTAGAAGTCCTACTGAAGGAGAAATTTGGAAGGAGTTCGGCTTCCGTAGAAGCCCGAATGAAGGAGAAATCCAGAGGAAGTTCGGCTCCCTTCGAAGTCCGACTGAAGGAGAGAATTCGGAGAGAGTTCGGCTCCCGTAGAAGCTCGACTGAAGGAGGAATCTGGAGGAAGTTTGACTCCCATAGAAGACCAACTGAAAGAGGAACTTGGAAGGAGTTTGGCTCTCGTAGAAGTCCGACTGAAGGAGAGAACCTGGAGGAAGTTTGGCTCCCATAGAAGCCTGACTGAAGGAAAAATTCAGAGGAAGTTTGACTTTCGTAGAAGCCCGACTGAAAAAGAAATTCGGAAAGGAGTTCAGCTCCCGTAGAAGTCCGACTGAAGGAGAGAATTTGGAGGGAGTTTGGCTCCCGTAGAAGCTCGACTGAAGAAAAAATTCGGAGGAAGTTTGGCTCCATAGAAGCTCGACTGAAGAAGAATTTTGGATGAAGTTCGGCTCTCGTAGAAGCCCGATTGAAGGAGGAATTCGGGGGGAGTTCGACTCCCGTAGAAGTCCGACTGAAGGAGAGAATCTGGAGGGAGTTCGACTCCCGTAGAAGCTCGACTGAAGAAAAAAATCAGGAGTTTGGCTCCCATAAAAGTCCGACTGAAGGAGAGAATTCGGAAGGAGTTCGACTTCCGTAGAAGTCCGACTGAAGGAGAAATCTGGAAGAAAGTTTGGCTTTCGTAGAAGTCCGACTGAATGAGGGAATTCGGAGGAAGTGCGGCTCCCGTAGAAGCCCGACTGAAGAAGATGTCTGGGAGGAGTCTGGATCCGGGGAAGCCCAATCAAAGGAGAAGTCTGGAAGGAATCCAGATCCTAGGAAAGCCCAGCCAAAGGAGAAGTCTGGGAGGAATTTGGCTCCTAAAGAGTTCGATAGGAATTCGACCATTGGGGGAGTTCGACTGAGGCTCAGTCGCTGAGAAGTTCGGTTGGATTTGGCCGCTAGAGGAGTTCGGCCACTGAATGAGTTCGGCTGCTGGAGAGAAAATTTTTTATTGAAACTCTTTCATGATTACCAGCTGTATTAGGCTAAGCACCAGGCTGGACTTCGACGGGAGCAGAGTTTATTTCCAATAATAGTCCCTCCACTTTCAAGTTTGAAACTCGAAGAAAGGGAGTACAAAAAGGACGACTACCGAAGTTTTCTTCAGGGCTCTACACTAGTTCAGATTGAAGTTCGGAGGAGATCTTATCTCTAGCCAAGATTGACGTTGAATTTGAGGCTCGGAGGGGATCTCGTCTCTAGTCGAGGTCTGAAAAAATCTTATCTTTTATTGACATTGTGGTTGAAGCTTGTGGGAGATCTTATCTCCAGCCAGGGTTGAAGTCATAGTTGAAGCTCGGAGATAATCTTATCTCCAGCCGAGGTTGAAGGAGATCTTCTCTCCTATTGATGTAGACTTTGAAGCTTAGGGAAGATCTTATCTCTAGCCAAGGTTAATGTTGAATTTGAGGCTCAGGAGGATCTTATCTCCAATCGAGGTCCAGAAAAATCTTGTCTTTTGTTGACATTATGGCTGAAGCTTGTGGAAGATCTTATCTTCAATCGGAATTAAAGTCGTAGTTGAACCTCGGGGAGATCTTATCTCCAACCGAGGTTGAAGGAGATCTTCTCTCCTGTTGATGTAGACTTTGAAGCTCGGAGGAGATCTTATCTCCAGCCAAGATTGAAGTTGTAGTTGAAGCTCGGAAAAGATCTCGTCTCCAGCCGAGGTTGAAGTTGTAGTTGAAGCTCGGAGAAAATCTTATCTCCAGTCGAGGTTGAAGAAGATCTTCTCTCTTGTTGTTGTCGAGCACAATGGGGCCATCTTCGAGGCCTTTCCTCTCATTCCGTCTAAAATGACGAGGCCTTCAACTTTGCTCGTGTTAGGACGAGGTCCTCCTATTCCTAACGGATATGAAGGCACATAAGGACTGTTGTCAGGACCTCTCCCTCCATCTCGTCTAAAATAAACGAAGTCTTTGACTTTATTCACGTTAGGATGAGGTTCTCCTCCTATTCCTAATGGACTGTGTGGGCACATAAGGGCCGCTGTCAAGACCTCTCCCTCCATCTCATCTAAAATGAACGGGACCTTCGACTTTGCTCACGTTAGGATGAGGTTCTCCTCCTATTTCCTAACGGACTGTGGGGGCACATAAGGACCGCTGTCGGGGCCTCTCCTCCCATCTCATCTAAAATGAACGAGGCCTTCGACTTTGCTCATGTTAAGACGAGGTTCTCCTTCTATTCCTAATGGGGCCACTATTGATTGCTTCTTTCCTATCATCAAGTAGTTTTTGCACCAAAAAACAACAATGTTAAAATGGAGGAGTTTTATTAAAAAAAGACTACTAGTAGTACATCCTCAGATTTTTTGAGTTCCAAGGTCGTAAAAGCATTATTCCTCCAAGCTCCTTCAGACGATAAGTTTTGGACCGGACGACCTCCACCACTTCATACGGGCCTTTCCAATTTGGGGTGAGCTTTCCCTGGCTCTGAGGTTGAGAGACGGTGACTCACCGAAGTACTAGGTCCTCCACTCTGAATGTCTTACTTCTGACTCTGGAGTTATAGTATCGGATCACCTTTCGTCTATAGGCCATCATCCGAATATGAGCTTTCTTCCTTTTTTCTTCCAACTGATCGAGGTTGACTCTGAGGTCCTGTTGATTGTGCTGCTCATTGAAGGCCACGATCCGTGCTGATGGAAGCTTAAATTCAATCGAGATGACTGCCTTCGTGCCGAAGGCCAAGACGAATGGTGTCTTTCCAATCGGCAGCCTTTAAATAGTTCGGTATGTCCAGAGAACGTGGTAAAGTTCATCCACCCAGACTTTCTTTGCTCTATCGAGCCTTATCTTGATGTCTTGCAGCAGAGTCCGATTGGTCACTTCAGCTTTTTCATTTACCTGTGGGTGAGCTACCGATGTAAAGTGGTGAAAGATATTCAGGTCTTCGTAGAACTTGGCGAACCTCATCCCAACGAACTATCTCCCTATTATCTGTTATAAGAGTTTGGGGCAGACCGAACCGACAGACTATTGACTTCCAAACAAAGTCCTATACCTTGACCTTGGTAATTTTTGCTAGTGGTTCAGCTTCGATCCATTTGGTGAAGTAGTCGATCATGATTAAGAAAAATTTCTACTATCCGGATGCCATCGAAAAAGGGCCGAGTATGTCCATTCTCCACTGTGCGAACGGCCAAGATGCGCTTAGCGGAGTAAGCTCGAAGGTCGGCTATCTTTGTACGTTTGCATTCTTCTGACAGCGGTCATATTTCTTAACATACTCTATGAAATCATGGTATAAGGTCAGCCAATAGTATCCTTATCAAAGTAGTTTTTATGACAGGGATCTAGCTCGTACGTGGCTTCCATAAATACCTTCGTACACTTTTCATAACGCAAAGTCGGCCTCTGAAGGTCGAAGATATTTTAGCAGTAGTGGTAAATATGACCTCTTATATAACCTGCCATCGTACAAAACGTACCGAAAGACTTGATTCCTTGAGCTTTCGAGCTTCTTTCGGATCATGAGGAAGGACTCCCTCCTCGAGGTAGGCAACCAACGGGTCGATCCAACTCGGCTTGAGTTCCATCTACAAAACGATCTATGATTTCTCTGAGATTGGGTGCTTCAGAGTCTCAAAAAATACTTCTTTGGATAGTTCGGCTGGAGCCGAAGTGGCCAACTTAGAGAGGAGGTCGGCTCTTACATTTTCTACCCTTGGAATCTGTCGAATGCTGAAATAGTTGAAGGCTGAAGTCAAGTTTTTTACTTTCTCAAGATATTTCATCATATTTTTCTTCCAAGCCTCATAGTTACCACTAACTTGGCCGACCACTAATTGAAAATCGTTGTAGACTTGAAGCTGATCTACTTTTAATTCTCTTGCTATTTTTAATCCAGCGATCAGTGCTTCATACTCGATCCCGTTATTAGTCGCAGAAAATTTGAAGCACAGCGCATACTCGATAATGACTCCCTCGGGACTGATTAAGACCAACCCCACACCTGCTCCAGTAGAGTTGGATGAACCATCCATGTACAGAGTCCAAAAGCATTCGAAAAGGTCGGCACTCTCCTCGAAGAGGCTCGGCTGTGATAGCAGAGCACCGATCTCATTATGTTAAAGCTTGGCTTTAGCTGGAATGGTATATTATACTATAAAATCTACCAATATCTGAACTTTGATCGATGGTCGGGGTTGATAGTTGATATCAAATTTTATGAGCTCGATCGCTTATTTTGCGATTCTTTCGGAAGTGTCCATTCGATGTAGGACTGCTTTTATTGGTTGGTCCATGAGAACTGTTATGGTGTGCTCCTAAAAGTAAGGTTGGAGTCTCCTGGTAATAATTAGAAGAGAGTAAGTCAATTTTTCGAGCTTAGAGTACCTAATCTCTGCATCCCTTAGGATCTGACTTACATAGTAGATCGATCGTTGCATCTTCGCTTCTTTCTTGATCAGGACTGCCGTCAGGACCGTCAGGGAGACTGTTAGGTACAGGAATAATTTCTCTTCAGGTTCGGACTTTACTATCAGTGGAGATGAGTCGAGGTAGTTTTTAAGCTCCTCAAATGTCCATTGGCACTTCGCTGTCCAGCAGAAGTTCTTTGGCTGCTTGAGAACTCGGAAGAAGGACATGCATCGCTCGACCAATCTCCAGACGAAGTGATTTAGGGATGCCACTTTCTCAGTCAGATGCTAAACTTCTTTGATTATTTTTGAAGCAGTCATCTCCTAAATGGCTCGGATTTTCTCGAGATTTGCTTTAATCTTGCGCCTCGACATTATAAACCTCAGAAACTTCTCAGAGGTCACACCAAAGGCGCACTTGGTCGGGTTGAGTTTCATCTTGTGCTTCCTAAGTGCACTGAAGGTCTCTTCAAAGTCGGCGAGATGGTCTGTAGAAATTCGACTTTTGATGAGCATGTCATCTACGTACACCTCCATATTGCGGCCGATTTGCTCCTTGAAGATCTTGTTGATCAGGTGCTGGTACGTTGCCCCTGCATTTTTGAGTCCAAAGGGCATAACCCTATAACAATAAAGATCATGGTCAGTAATGAAAGCCGCTTTCTCCTCGTCCTTCCGATGCCATCCGTATCTGATTATAATCGAAGAAGGCATCCATGAAGGTGAGGAGTTCGTGGTCCGAGGTCGCGTCCACTAGTTGATCGATCCTAGGTAGAGGGTAGCTATCTTTTGGGCAGGCCTTGTTCAGCTTTTTGAAGTCTATACACATCTTCCACTTGTTGTTTATCTTTTTAACGAGGACTATGTTTGAGACCTAGGTCAGATAGTTAACTTCTCGGATGAATCCAGCTTTGAGGAGCTTGCCAACTTCTTTGACAATTACTTTCTACCTCTCTAGGATGTGGTTGCGCATCTTCTCTTTTATCGATCGATGCTTCGGATCAACGGCCAGCCGATGTTTCATGACTTCGGCATCAATTTCTGGCATATCTATTGGAGCCCAGGTGAAGACGTCGGCGTTCTTCCTGAGGAAGATAATGAGTTGCTCTTGAATCTCGTCTCCCAAATTGGAGCCGATCTGCACCGCATGCTCCTTGTTTCCATCATTTAAGGGTACAGAGATGAGATCCTCCATAGGCTCGTCCCGCTCCTCGGTGAGGTCATCGCAGACATCCAGCCCATTAATAGGATAAGGGTCGGACTGTTCTTTCTTGTGCAGGATGATTGAGTAGTAGTGCCTTGCCAGAGCTTGATCTCCCCTGACCTCTCTGATTTCGTGACTTGTCGGAAACTTCATCTTCAAATAATAAGTTGATACCACTGTTCGAAGTGCATTTAGACCAGGTCAGCTGAGAATAGCATTATAGACGGATGGAGTCCTTACGACTAAAAAATTGACTTATGTTTTAGCCAGTTTCGGACATTGCCCCACAGTCATGGCTAAAGTTATTATGCCCTCAACTGGTACGACATCACTAATGAAGCCTTTCAACGAGGAGTTCATAGGCCTCAAATGGTTATTGAGTAAGAACATTTTCGAAAAGGCATCATAAAATAATATGTCAGTCGAGCTTCTATTATCTACTAAAACATGACGTACATCATAATCGGTAATATTTAAAGAGATTACAGCTATGTCATTATAGAAAAATTGGATCCCCTGAGCGTCTACCTCAGTGAAGGTTATGGATTCTTCAGTCCTCCATCTCTTCACTGATCCCTCGCATCCGCTGGCCTTTTCTTGTCGAAGTTCTCCCAAGATCGTATTGATGATACCGAGAGGCGGCCGATCTTCTTGTTGATCCTTCCTCCTTGGTGGGTCAGGCTGTGGCAATGCCCTCGACCGATCTTCCCATCCTTCAGGCCATCACCGTAGGAATCGACCTAGTCTGCCTCATCTGATGAGCTCCTCGATCTCATCCTAGAGTTGGATACACTTCTCAGTGTCGTGATCGTGATCACGATGGTAAAGGCAGAACTTGTTAGGATTGTGCTTGCTGGGGTGAGAGCACATCCTTTCTGGCCTTGGTAGTTGCTTCCTAATTTCCATCAGTACTTAAATTTTTGGAGCATTAAGGAGGGCATAGTTGTGAAATCTTTGTTGGGGAGAACCTCGCCGCATCCTTCTGTTCGGGCTTCCCTACCTCTGAGCCCGGGGAGGAGTTCGGACTTGCTTACGCTCAGAGAGAGTTCGGGAGTGCTACCGAGCTTCACTCGACTTTTCTTCCTCGACGGGCCCATCCGACTCGCTGATTTGCCTCTTACCAAAGGCTTCATTGTCCTTAGCCTTAGAGGCCTCTTCAACTCGGGCATAACCTTCAGTCCGAGCTAGCATATCGGCAAAGTTTTTGGGATACTTTTTCAGGAAGAACAATAAATCATTCTTGTGAAGGCCGCCCTTGAGTGCGGCCATGGCGATGGATTGGTTCAGATTTTGGATCTCCAATACAGTAGCATTAAATTGGATGACATAAGTTCGGATGGATTTTTTCTTTTTCTGCTTGATGGTCATCAAAAAATTCGAACTTTGATGTGGACGTTGGCTGCTGACGAAGTGAGTCATGAACTAATGGCTCATTTGATCAAAGAAAAAGATGATACCCAGCTTAAGTGCCTAGTACCAGTTTCTGGCAGCTCTCTTGAGGGTGGATGGAAAAGTCCGACATAAAATAGCGTTTGATGCATCGTGGAGTAACATCATTATCTGAAAGATCTTTAAGTGATCGATCGGATCGGTGGTTCCGTCGTAACTCTCAAATTATGGGAGCTTGAAGATCGATGGGATGGGTTCCTGCATGATCCCCTGAGAAAAAGAAGGATCAGTATAAATATCATTACCGTGTGAGGAGGGGGTGTGGCGGAGCTCTTCGATTCATCGGCTCATTTCTAGGAGCCTTTGATCCAGGAGATCTTCACGGTTATGGATCTCCAGGATTTTTTGGTGGAACGGGTAGGAAGCTTCTCCCTAGGTCAAGTCGTGGTTCGAGTAGGGGCCCTCCATCCTCTGCTTCCCCTTTTCAGAGATCAGAGGCTGGGTAGCCCAGGTCGGCCATTCCCAGACCAGACCGCGGGGCTCCAGAGAAGCCTACTTCGGTCGAATTGGTGCTGGGGCCTATCGATGTATAGTTTGCATTGCCTCCGTAAGACCATGGACCTACTGGACTAGCAGGTTGAACTGCTCTGCATCCACCACGACTATAGATAAAGCTTGAGTTAATGGGACTGAAGTGGGGGCAGATAGGTCTGGACGGGATCTGGCTGCAGAGGTCGCCGATCGTCGGGTTGAAGCCCTCCTGGGAGGCATTTTTTTTGGAAAAAAACTTTAGAGAGAAAGAAGAGAGATCTCTAGAGAGAGAGGAGAGAGATCGTTGCTGAGCACTCCTTTAAGAATAAGAAAACCTCAAGAACAGAGGGCCCTTCTTTTAGCATCAATTCTGTTGATGTAGAATCTGGTTGATGTCGGATTGATCTGGAGTTGAGGAAGATGAGGTCGTCGTCGGTGATCTGCAAAATAAAATCCCGTTCAGAGTCGGTGGTGGCTCCGATAGGACCCTTCGACGATCAAGTCAGCTCTTTTGAGCAACAGAAATGGAGTGCTCAGGAAAGAATTCAGCAGAGTTTTTGAGCAGAAGAGGAGAGCTTAGAGAAAACATATCTAGAGAATCCCATTTTATAGGCGGAGCTTATAGTGGATTGATGGTGACAACTGTAACTGTCTGATAGTGGGCCGCTCGAGCTCTAGCAGAGTTAGTCACGGAGAGAGGTACCGCTTGTAGCAGATTGATGGTGATAGACATCGTCGTTCGATAGCGAGTCGCTGTCGCCTGCGGCGGACTGATAGTGACGGCCACAGCCGTCCGATACTGAGCTGCTCGGGGCCGCATGAAAGGGTGAAGAGCTTTGATGTATATCGATTTCAGAGGTGTTCGGACTCTCATAGAAATTCGACTGAAGGAGAGATGCGGAAGGAGTTCAACTGAAGAAGGAGTCTGGAGGGAGTTCGACTATCGTAGAAGTCCGACTGAAGGAGGAATCCGTAAGAAGTTCGACTCTCGTAGAAGTCCGACTGAAGGAGAAATCCAAAAGAAGTTTGGCTTCCATAGAAGTCTGACTGAAAGAGAAAATTCGGAGGGAGTTCGTCTCCCATAGAAGCTCGACTGAAGGAGGAATCCGGAGGAAGTTCGCCTCCCGTAGAAGTCCGACTGAAGGAGAGAATCTGGAGAGAGTTCGGCTCCCGTAGAAGTCCGATTGAAGAAGGAATTTAGAGGAACTTTGGCTCCCATAGAAGTCCGACTGAAGGAGAGAATCCGGAGGAAGTTCGGCTTCCATAGAAGCCTGATTGAGAAGAAAAATTCGGAGGGAGTTTGGCTCTCGTAGAAGCCCGACTGAAGGAGAAATCTGAAAGAAGTTTGGCTCCCGTAGAAGCTCGACTAAAGGAGAAATCTAGAGGAAGTTTGGCTCCTGTAGAAGCCTGACTGAAGGAAAGAATCCGAAGGAAGTTCGACTCCCGTAGAAGCCTGACTGAAGGAGGAATCCAAAAGGAGTTCGACTCCCGTAGAAGCCCGACTGAAGAAGAAAATTCGAAGAAAGTTCGACTCTCGTAGAAGTCCGACTGAAGGAGATGTCTGGGAGGAGTCTGGATATAGGGGAAGCCCAGCCGAAGGAGAAGTCTGGAGGAGTTCGAATCCTGGGGAAGCCCAATCGAAGGAGAAGTTTGGAAAGAGTCTGGCTCTTGAAGAGTTTGGTAGGAATTCGACTGTTGAGAGAGTTTGACCGGAGCTCGACCACTGAGAAGTTTGGTCGGCTGAAGGGGTTCGGCTGGAGCTCAGCCACTAAGAAGTTCAGTTGGATTTGGCCGCTGGAGGAGTTCGGCCACTGAATGAGTTCGATTGTTGAAGAGAGAATTTTTAATTGAAACTCTTCCGTGATTATCAGCTGTATTAGGCTAAGCACCAGACTGGACTTCGATGGAAGCGAGATTTATCCCTAACATATATATATATATATGATCTTTATATTTAGTCTAAATTTTAAAAAATTATTATATAATTATTATACATTCTAGAGCTAAGATTGGTTTAAGTTTGAAATTTCAGTTGAAGAAAATAGATTTTGAAATGAAAATAAGAATGAATGCTTTTACTAATTACAGTTATTTTGGTAGAAAATTTTATTTATATTTTAATTTAGAAAAAAAAACACTCTAATTTCATAAATTTAATTTTTATTTTTTTAATATTTTATTTTTATTATAATTCTAATCAAGAAGCAAATATAATAAAAAATATTTTCTTTTATTTTTTATTTTAATATATTTTAATTTTTACTATATATATTTAATTTTATTATTTTTATTTTCTTTAGGGCCCAAGAAATTCTCCACCGAGCCAACGTCTCCGGCCATCCGGTTTTCACAAATGATAAGGGCTTCCTTCGCATCCCAAAAATAAGAGCATGATTCACATGCTCGAGCGGGCAACGGCGGAGGTAAGCTACTGGTGGTGCATGGGACCGTCAATCAGATGCCTACAGCAACGAGGCAAAACCCACTTCCCGAGTCTCCGCACCTGTCCCTGAAGGAGAGATGTTGGCGGGAGCCGCGTTATCCTCTCCCAGCCTCCCTCGCCTCCGCCCCTTCGTGGCTCTTCGGAGCGGCGAACCACTCCGAGCTCTAAATCCTTCTTCTCTCTCGCTAAATCCGCTGCCGGTTCCTAGGGTTTCTTGTTCTCTGGTGAATTTGGCGAGGTCGAGCTCCGGCGTCCGGTCGAAAAGGGACGCGGAAGGTCTCTGGGAGGACCCAGATGATGGGTACGGAAGCGATTACGAAGAGATGGATCGAGAAGAGGAGGAACGAGGAGTTGAAGGAGAAGCGAAGCCTTCTTATTTTGGTAATAACGCTATTAAATCTACGACCTCGGAATACGAGGAGGAGCTTGTCAAAGGTTCTTTACCCTAATATCTCTTCCTTTCTCGTCCAAATTGTACTTCGATGCGTAAATAGGAGGTTGGCTGTGTTTTCCCCATCCATTTTAGAGTATTAGACTCGTATTTTTTTTACAAAATAAATCGGTTTTGAAAAGTATATTAAGCTTTGGTTGGAAAAAAATGATCTGATCATGAAACTGTTTCATGTTAGAGTTGGTGTGCTATCTTAGGTACTATTTCATTTGCATTGGGTTAGTTGTGCTTGTATTCGATTAAAACAAGTCGATATATTTCAGGCCAAAATGAATCCATTGGCGTCATATTTGCCGCCTTTTGAATTCCCAGGCTCTTATTTGGGAAACTTTTCCGCTATCAGTTATGCTCCATTGCGTTTCTATAGTGATATGCTCGCAGTAATCCGTGTGGAAAGTTTTGTCATGTTTTTTCCCCCTCTCTCTAGCTTACCAGCGTTTTTCTCATTTGGTTGTGCCAAGTGATTCGTTTTTCAACATTTTTTTTTCCGAACCGGCTGTTGGGTATTAGTTTCTGTCCTTGAAGACTTGTTTGAACTCTTTATCACCCCATCAATATCTCCCACGCCATGTGGGAGATGCTTAGCAAAGAAAGGGAAGAAAGAGAGCAACAGGAGGAATCAACAGAAGTAGCACCCCCAATATTGATAGCCTGTTTGGCATCGTTGTTGTTTTTGTGCTTTGTTTCAAATTAGTGGAACACCACATGGAAGCTGATGTTGTAGATAACATTTGCACAAAACTTCTGCTATTCCTTGTTTTTCATTTTCACTTTTTTTCGAAAGCAACAAAACTTTGCTACCGAAAGCTCTAAAGTTTTTACAAACAATTTCCAAAACAACAAACAAAAGGATTTAATCCTACATGTTGCTCAGTGAAGTTTGTTTTTCTCCTGAGGTTTCTGAAAACAAAAGTAGATAACGAAAGCAACATCAAACGGGCCCTAAGTTTTTAGAAATACCAGAATCCACCTTAAGGACCATTTCTAGTATCCTCAATGTCTTGGAATTGCAGGATGAGGTTCTTGGATCCCTCGAGTTCTTCATCATTCCTCCTCTTAACATCTTCCAACTCACATGAAGGATTTTAGATGGATAAGCTAATTCACTGTCCAAACAGACCCTATGTGGGCTTCTTGTTTTGTTTAATGATGGTTTCTCTCTTTTAGGCTGTCATGTATGTTTTTCTCCTTTTTTCCCCCTTTTATTTGCCTATCTCTTTCTCTGTTTTCCTTAAACATATTTTATTATTTATTCCAAGCATAATGACATAGAAGGAAGATAACATAATTATTTGTACTTTTTCCAAGTGTATACCCATCTATGGATAAGTCTCTAGTGCAGTCAGATGACCCTTTTATAGTTATGGCTAGTTACTGATCTTACTTGAAGAACTGTGAGACTGTTATTTACCACTCTGGCTTTACCCTTTCCATGGTAGGCTACTCATATATTTCCTACTTCGTACAGAAGTTGAAATGCTGTTAGAACCAGAAGAGAAGGCTATTTTGCAAGAGAATGAAGTTCCTGATCTCAGCAAAATATCGACTGTTAAGTTTTCAACCATGTGCCTTTTATTCTTAAAATATACATAAATACATAAATAAAACAGTATTCTAGTGTTCTCATATGTAACAGCTGTTTTGTTTCTTAATACTGTTGCATAAACTAGCATATCTCATGAATTTTTCTCCTGAAGATAATATTATACAGCTCATCTTTGTTTTCCTTGTTAGGATAATGTCAACCGTTTGACTGCTTACTTGTATAATTTAATACAGACAAAGTGGAACCCATTCCATAATCTGGCATTGTCAGGGCAAATACCTTTCATGGATAAACTACTTGAGCTTGGTATTGATATTGATTCTGTTGACAAGGTAGGTATCAAATTCCTTAAATGAACTGTCTAAAAAATTAAAATGTAATATATCTCATCTAAAACAATGGAGCTTGAGTAGGTTTGGTGACACAGGATGGTTTTACTGCTCTTCATAAGGCAGTGATTGGTAAAAAGGAGGCTGTTATTAGCCATCTTCTGCGGAAAGGTGCAAATCCTCATATCAGGGATAGGGTAAGAAAAAGTTTCTACTTCTAACTTCACATGCTATTGTTCTCTGTGAAATTTAAATTGCTGAGTTTGTCATCATTGTGATAGGATGGTGCCACTTCATTGCATTATGCAGTTCAACTTGGTGCGATGCAAACTGTGAAGTTACTTATCAAATATAAAGTTGATGTAAATGTTGCAGATAATGTGAGTGTTATATGAATTGGCATAATTTCTTCTTCTACTGTTATGGAGCCCAGTTTTTACTTTTTATTTGCAATCACCATACAGGATGGGTGGACACCGCTGCATGTTGCCATACAAAGTAGATCTAGAGATATTGCAAAAGTACTGCTAGTAAATGGTGCTGATAAGACAAGAAGAAATAAGGTAACCATTGAAAAGCTTAGATTCAATTACTGATCCTAGCATTAAAATGCTTTTATAAGTTCTTCAGTTGTCCGGACTATGAATTAACTAACATACATAATACTAAAACATCACCATGAGCAGCCTATTTTTTCAGTTGTAATAGTTGCTTATTTTTCAGTTGTAATAATATCCTGGGTTTCTGAAGCATGAGCATCTTGCTTCCTGTTACTTCACACAGCTTATGTGTCTGTGGTCCTTAATACAAACAAAAGGCTGTCCATGGCGAAAAGCAATTTGTTTGTCTGCTTGGTTTAGTTTTGGAATTGTTAGTTGCAATTTTCCAGCTCTCAGGTGAACAAGTTCAAGTTCATGCTTAAATGTTTCTATATTTCTTGCTTGGCATAGTTTCATACACCGTTCTCTTCATATAACAAAAGGTGCATCACATAATCATTGTTCATGAATATCGATAATCAATCTGAAGCCATAACGAGATGAAAAATTTTGTGTGGAGAACTTAGGAGCCTCTAGAAGATATTGTTTACTTGGAAAATTTTACAAGATAAATCATATCATGTAAGCTTTTATACAATTAATTTTGTTGTAACTCAGAGCCCTGCTCTGCCAAGTTCCGAGTCTGACTACAATCTAGATGAAGCAGTGGCTTGAATTCTCAATTTACTGTCACAGAAGCACAAAATTGTCAATTGAAACATTGAGTTAAGTAATTATACAATAAATGACCATTTATCAAACAAAGCAAAGCCGAACCTCATCCAAATTTATTTATTTGTTTACTTCTGCAACACATAACCTTGAGGCCAAACCAAGATATACTTCATTCAATCATCTTGTAATGTGCAAACTAGTTCATTATACACACATTTTACATCCTTTACTATAGGTACATACAAAGTTACTCCTGGTATAATAGTAATCTATGACCGACCTTACCTTGTAATACAAACCTAATATGATACTATGTCTTTTTCTGAATGAGGCTTTGATGTGAACACCCAAAATACTTAACTTCTAGTCAGCTAAACTAACAAGTCCTTCACTCTGAAATATGATAAACATGCAGGGGAGCTGCATGGCTCGGTGTGTAGCCAAATATGGTGAATAATATAGTATCAGAAAAATAGAACAATTGAAGCATTAATAATTCATACTTATTAAAACTCAATTTGTCAATAACAATATCTTATATAAGAGGAGGTATCAAATAACCACATTTACTAATGTTGCTTTGTTTTGATACGCTTGAATATTTTTGAACTGTTAGTATCATTAAAATACATGGCTTTTTATGATTTTTGAAAACACTTGTTTGGGGAATGCTGAGGTACCCTTGGAAACACTTTAATGTGTGAGGATGGTTGAAAGTACTTGAATATGATGAAAACTTGAAAACATTTATTACAATCATTTCAAAACTAACTTGTCAGTGACCAACCATGACACTTGTCGGTTATGGGTTCACTAAACTCACTTTCATACCTAGCGGTCAAGAACTCACTGATCAATAGGCCCATTAGCTAAGGGTTCACCGAGATGAACTACCAACCAGCGGTCAAGAGTCACTGATGCCAATTATAATATGGTGATTGATAACCAGTTATTATGTCAACTAGTTAGGTGTTCACTGAAACCAACTGTTATACCAGTTGATTAGGGGTTGATCAACTGACCAGAAGATTACTTGAATTCATAGGATATGAGATTTTCAATATTAAGAAACATCATCCTAAAAAAAAAATTTCTGATAGCAAAATATAATTTCATAACCTACTTTACAGATACCATGTAAGATCTAATCAATGCTATGTAGCTGGAGTACAATATATACAAATATTGCTAAACATTCAAACACATTTTCAAAGTTCACTAGGGAAAGGACTAGAAAATCATGAAAACTTTTGTCATTTACATGTACTTAATACAATGTAAGGATTTTCATGCAACCAAGCACATTGCTGAAGTTAGAATCTATAAGCGACCTCAACTTTAATTGAAAATATGAATTCTAGACACTTTACGAAATATGTTTGAGAGCTTCACCCTGCAGCTCCTTATTTTCGTCTAACTTGTCGCTATTCTCTATTGTATTTCTTTTCTTCACTAGCTGCTTTGTATAGGTGGCTGGGATCTCTGGACTTGCAAAATAGTTGAAAAATAGCAGCACCCTCTTATTTATAGATGGCTTCTAAGCATGAGGTGTCTAGCCATTCCAGTTCAGTACCGAGCTGCCAAGTCCAGGTCTAGCTTGGTGGCTGAATTTCTAGCATGAGGTGGCTGCTTTAGCATGGGGTGCAACAACCATGATTTGGCAGCTTAAAGGGAATTAGCATGAGATGGCTGTTCCTAATAATGATGAGGTGGCAGTTTAAGCCTGATGTGGTACTCTAATGATAAGGCAGCTCACTGAAGAAACCAGGAGGTGGCAGCCAATAGATAGGCATGAGTTGGTCATAATGCAGTGGCATTGAGCACAGGGTGGTCATTACTCTACTGGCAATTTAATCCCTAGACCTTTCAAATTCATGTCTAGGATCTTATCAAGCATTAAATTCTATTCTTTACTACTAAAATTTCTATACAAAGGATTCATTTTCATGATGACTCCATTTACGCATATCAATTCTTAATATTAGCATATGTAGCTCCCATATATAAATGATTACATAATAGGCATTAATATATTTGGGTATTACAAATATGCTTCAAAAACAAATTTGTTAATATGTCAGATTATTCTTTCATGATATAATTTGTTATAGTTGTACGCTGCTGTTTTGATGCTTGCCTGACATCTTCTATGGTCCTTGCATTATCATCAACATTATATGCTGCACTTTTGGTGATCGGTCTCCCTAGGTATCTAGGAACCCTGTTTTGACAGAGTTATTCCTACCATGGACCATATCGGCTCTATAATTTTGCTAGAACCTGGGTCTCCCTGACACGAGTCTTCCATTTTTTCCCCCTTACTTTTGTTATAAAGCTGGCATTTTAAACTTTATAGGATCAAATATGTATCATATGGATAGCCTAAAACCAGCACGCTTCATCATTATCTGCTGTATATTTGTTAATTTTTATGCAAGTGCCTGGTAAGAGGCAGCTTTAATGCTTCGCAAGCTACTGAGTGGTATGTGAATTGGCTGTCATATAGCAGTCAGGGTTGATCAAGCCTAAATCCTTGTTCTAAGTATCTAAACCATAAGAGCTCCCAGATGAAACTGAAATAGATGACAGCTCTATTCATGTATCAGGTGACATTTTTCTAGTATTCTAGTAAAAACTATTTGGTTCTATGTATCTACATTGTAAGCATCCAATACCGGACAAGGCAGGTGCTTGATTTCTCTATTTCATCTCAGAAATCTGTGGTTTAGTTTGTTAAATAAGTTGTCCTTTCTTATCTGATGCTCTTCTGAAAGCTAATGATTGTTTTATAAAGTGGGGACAGATATTTAATGGCATCAAAATTTTGTATCAGACAAGCAGCTGGCTATTTGTTAACCACGTGATATTTTGTTTTTGTATGTTGTAGGATGGGAAAACTCCTTTGGATCTAAGCTTATGTTATGGGAGAGATTTCAAGTCGTACGAGCTTGCTAAGCTACTCAAACTTGTTCCAGCAAACAGAGATCCTTGAAACTCCCTGCTTATCCAGTAAATGGAGATGTAAAACAAAGACTAAGGGGCCATTTTGTTGAAACTTTGCATACTTGTGGGAATTGCTTTTCTATGAAGATAGGGTCAAACGAGCAGCATGGCATTTCATGAACTCATGGAAATGTTGATCACCATACATGCAAGTCCAATAATAGTGGTCAAAGTCGGATCATCCTGCTGAAAATTTCTAGGGAGTAATTAAATAGCTGACTGAGTGGGAAGGCATTTTTGATTCATGCGCTAATTGACATCTCTGCTGAATGGGTTAGCGAGCACAATATTCATTAGATGTGATCTGGAGTTCAAGCAGGTGGGAAGAAGGAATATCCAACAGGCATGTGTAAACGTTTGGAGCATTTTGACAACGACTTGACAGCCTCCATAGAAAACTCTTATGGAGTTGGGAAAGAAAAAAATGTAGGCCATGATTGTGTGGCATGCTCAAGGGCAATAATTTTTGCATCTAAAGCACGACCGACTCAATTTGAGAATTGTTGCTGCAATTTTTGGATTAACATTATCTTAGCACATGAGAAACCATATTGAGGCCTGAGCAATGAACTTGTGGCAGGAGAAAAAGCGGTCTTGCATCAATTTTTGGTTAAGATCTCTGTCATGTATCAATTGGAAACAAATTATAAACCAGATGTAATGACCTCAGAAGTAACTGCGACATGCACAATGATTTTAGATGAGAGTGATTCCATAAGATTAGGTGTTATCTTGTTCCTAAAACAACTCAGCCGTTGAGTCATGATTGTTATCAAGCTGGAATTCCATATGACGCTAGACTGCTATATAATCCGCTGATCTCGGTCAAGCTAGGAAGCTGGAAACCTGTAACATATACCAAATAGCACAGAATGCAACAAATTTTTTATATGTACAACCCCCAAATGGAAATAAATAGTACTCAACAAGCTAATAAACATACAGAACTAAACCTTTTCCTCCAACAAGCGTCTCATGACAGTATTCATGTTTAAGACATGAATACTCCATGAGAATGCTACGAGAAATTAAGACCGAATTCACTTACAACTCCATTTGCACGACGATGATCATCTCTATCCATTCTACCACGGCTGTATTCATTTACCAGAGCCCATAATAAACTATACCAACAAAATATAACCGCATCTGGCAACACCACAAGCTATCAATCTATATCAATGTTTGAAATATAAATCGCATGAGAAGTTCTCTATTTCATTATAATCCGGTGAGAACCTGGTGACTGAGTCATTTAAATCAGTTCAATTAGCAGCTTAAAAATATTCGTGCAAAATAAACTCGACTGCAACAATGTATGATAAACAAAATATTCAAGATCACCAGCTCCCAAAACAAAAAAAAGAAGACAAGCTTCAGCACAAAAACAGCGAAGCTGGACTACAAGCATCAAAATAGACACTTCATGGTGGAAATAATAATGTTGTGAAAATCATTTAAAAAAGTTTGGAGTCCAATAGGTGGATGCATGGCTCTCTTTGTGCGGCCAATACACAACCGCGTTGAGCTCCATCCTCATAGAACTTGTAGAAGAAATTAGTGCATCTAGCCTACCATTACAAGGTATGATGTTAATCATATAACAAATTCTTTGGCCTCCAGATATGTTGATATGATTTGGATTGTTGGCTAATGATTGCTACCAAGCAGAGCAATTGACCAAACTGCCGACTTGAGCAATTGACCAATCTGCCGCTCTAAGCAGTCGATCAAGCTTCTGATTTGAGCAGGAACAGATCTCTCCAGCAATTATAATGGGCCATACATTTTTTTTGACTCAAAGCATATTTAAAAAAATTAAAATTAATTAAAAAAATCATTATACTTCTACATAATCATATGTATTTTAAGTAGTTACTATAAGGCCAAACGATCACTGTACATAGTTAAATCTCGCGATGTTACGTGAACAGCACATCCAATCCTCTCAAGCTGGATGTTGGCGGCACCACGTACAATTGAGCTATCCGTGATCCAACCAACTCCTTGTCCGTTGCAACAACGCTCCTGTACGGCACTGTTTCCTTGTTTGTATTTCACTGTACCGAACACTACCTACTTGCCTCTTTGTCACCGCGCGACGTATCCCTGTACCATGCCAGGAAACATTTTGCGTACGTCCACCCCGTGCTCCGGTCCCCTCCCAACGCCCATAGCTTCATCGTGAGAGACGAGGAGGACGTAGCAAAACCTTTTTTTTACCTCGATCATGACGACAAGAACGGAACATTTACCATTCTCCCAATTCCCAACTCCCACCAGACCTGACACTGGCTTTTAAACCACACCAACCCGCCTGCATGCCTGTAAAAAATTACTGCAACGCTCGCAGAAAGACTCCTCCACCTGCCAGTTTGACTGAGGGTTAAAAACCGAACTCCAAAAAAATCCTGGCTGGCCTCCAGTTGTCAGCGGAATCTTCCACAAGCCAGATCTCACTGCGGTAAATGCCCACATCTCAAAGTTACCGCCAAGTCCGGTTGCCTTCCCTAGTGGAGTAAAGAGAGTNCCAAACACATCTTTATGGCTTGACCTTTTGTCACTTCCCTCTCCTCCATCGCTAGGAAAAATTAAAGTCTGATCAGGACCACCGGTGTTGCGGAAAGATAACAATTAGATCGCTAGACGTTACATGATAGGAGGAAACTAATAGTCCAAAAATAGTCGAATGGACCCGTCGCTGGACATTCTACACCCTTGCTGGTGATTTTACCCCCTTGATGGACGAACGTGATCGCGATTTTTCTCTCCAAACACATCATCTCGGGTTTCGAGCTTGGGCCCCACGAGCACGGTCGTTAGGCATTGACCAGGTCAATGTCGGGTTTGGACCATTATATCTCGGGTTTGGCCGGAGTGCTGCTGTTCGCGGATGAGGGATGGATGAAGTTTGTACAAAATGGGCCTGGGCCTGATCCAGCTCATAAAGACCGAAACACGGGGTGGTTTTAATTACAGCCGTCGGAAACTGAGATCTGACCGGACCGTGGGTCACCATTGGCTTCTGGAATCGAAGCTGTGCTGGACCCAGACCGGGCGACCCATCATGTGCAGCCGACGCGTAAATAGTTTTATTTGTGTGTGGATCGTTGTTGACTAATTTTTCGACAGGAAGAAATTGCCATCTATTTTTTACGTGAGGAGAAGACAGTGGTGCATTACCAAATTTTTCTTTTTCTGGTTGTATCTTCAATGCAAAAGAAGGATTCACCTTCCTTTATACGCACGTAGCAATTGCTTCAAACTCTATACAAATGAATGGATGAAAAGTTCAAAATATTTTAAAAATTGTGCAGAATGCAATTCCAAGATTGATGTTGCAAAAAAAGGATCAATCATTCTTTTATATAAAATATGCAACTTGAACACAATAGAATATCGTTATGTCAAATAATTTCAAGAATTAAGTGCATCTGAGAGATAAAAGTGCAACTCTTTCTTGTTTTTATTGAGAACCATTTGATGGAAATGATAGAAGAATCCTCCATTTGGATCCATAGCACGGTCCTTCTTATGTTGAAAATGCAAAACTAGCTAGAAAGTTTTCTCCACGAAACAATTGTTATTAGATCTTTACTAATATTAGTGGTGTCAAACAAATCAACCAACGCGAGCTCCACTTAAGTTTGATTTGACAAAAGCTTGATCAAGCTCAGCTAGATTACACCCATATCTTTTATTAAGGCTACCTAATAAAGTCAATTAAAGTGGAAAATTAGTCAATTTGATATCTCTAAGGAACCTTCAACATTACTAGCTGAAGATGACTTGATGACAGCGAGTTTGGAACCAGTGCACGCTTAACTACACAAAAACCTAACTTTTTGTTATGGTCATTTAGCATTACAAAATGCCGAATACCATTGTGAATTACCCTGTGTGACGGAACGGGAGTATTAATTTCTGCTCTCTCTCTCTCTCTCTCTCTCTCTCTCTCTCTCTCTCTTGTTTGAATCTTTTGTATTCTCGGGTGGAATAACTTTTAGATTGAGAATATTTTTCTATATAAAGAAGGATAGAAAAATGACCTTATTCCACAAATAAAATTATTCCATCTCTTTCTTGGAATAGTTATTTTAGGAATAAGTAGTTTTGAAAGTTTGAATGGAACAACTATTCCTTCTTAATACCTATTTTAAATATAGTTGATATGGCTACGTCACCTTAACCTTGATCGGTGAGAGAACTCTTGAGATTGCCTGACCTGAGCTTCTCAGCCATGGCCGACCTGGCCTCCTCGGCCGAAGATGAGGAAAGGTCCATTCCAACATGGTTAGTCACAAATTCAGGAAGGCGATCATATCTTCTTGATTGCAGATTTGTGGTGAACCAAATAAAGCATCCATAATTGCACAGAAAAAGACTGGTATGACAGCCAGATAATAGCTTGCCTACTCTGCATCTAAAAAGCATGATCTCCACCAACATGATTCATGCGGACCTTTCGATAATGGCCACCATCCTATGCGGGAAAGACCACTACTCTCTCTTTATAAATAGAGAAGAGTGAGGGACCCCAAGTAAATCTTGAATCCACACCAAAAAAACTCCTCGCATTCTCTTTTTCTCTCCTTTTGTTCTTCAATCATCTGCTAACTTGAGTGTCGGAGGATTTCTGCTAGAAACATTTTTGGCCAAAAATTTTTATTTGTAGGGCCAACTTTATCTGTGCAAGATGTCATCCACCTCGGCTCTCAACCACCAGACTGACCTCAACGTCAGCTCAAAGACCAGTAGCAACAACAATCATAACCTTTTCCATCTATAATGCACTTCTTAATCTCTTTTCTAATCGAGCCTCTCTTTTTTTTTTTTTTTTTTTTGATATCTATAACTTGTTAATAGTTGTCTAGAAAGAGTCATGCTTGATTTAATCTCAACAATCCTTGACCATAGAAGTTGTTGCCATTGAGGATCGATTTGACTTTGATCGATAAGTTGAATGGTGAGTTGGAGAGCTAGATAAGACAATGAAGGAATCTCAATAGCTAGCCGAAGATCTCGATATGGTTGATGATAGTTAGATCTTTGCTCTAATACTTGGATTGGCTCTAAAACACTACAATCAAAGAATGTTCACTTGCTGGAGGTTTCCGGTGGGACTCTCCGATGCTTAAGTTAGATTTTCTTAGTATAATAGAGGAGGTTTTTGATGGAAGGCAGAGAGAGATCCAAAGTCTGCTTCAGGGTGTCTGTGAGGAAGAGGAAGAAATGAGAGATCAGGAAGTCTTAGTTGTATTTTATTCTATACTAAGTGTGGATTCACTCAGTCTTGATTGGACTTAGAGTCCTGGGTTTTGAGACTTATCTAGAAGACACTTGGGAGCCGGTTTGTATAGATGAGGGTTGGAGCTCGTCGTGATTGAAATTTTGGGATGTACGACAGAGTCCATTGAAGATAACTGCTTACAAGTCCAGAAGATACGATAAGATGCATATCTCGATTATGGAGGCTACTCCACCGTTGCAGCTAGCTGTAACTGGATGGTGAGAGATTCGAGCCTTTCCATGCATCTTTTAGAGTGACCATGTGGTAGGAATTGGTTAGCTGAGATGATGATTTCGTGGTCGGTTCGTGTCAGGCTTTGATTGGTCAATTTGTGCCACATTGGTTGTAGTCGGATTCGAGATGCATTAGAAGTCATCTATATATTCTATCATCACTTCATGACAACCATGGATAAACAAAACCTTTTTCTTCTTTTTCAAAAAAGAAAGCAATGAAAATTCTCATTCTTTTCATCACCATCCATATTTGTTGTCCACCATGATATGGACGTTTACCTCAAACTGAACATCTTCCCTGATGCATTCAATATGACATTCAAATTTATTTGAAATAGAAAAGTCCATCCAAATTTTGTTGGATTTAAGCGTTCAAATATAGCTATCAAAATTGAGCATGATGTTTAACGTGAAGATAAAAAGAGGTTGAAAACAACCTAAAATTTCATTCAACATCAGATAACCCTAATCCGGCACCCTATTGTAGATGTCCATATTACAGGGTTTGTGGAATCAGGTTGAATGCAATTTCTTTTAAAAAAAATAAAATCATCAAATGATCCAATTTGATGTGGCCTAATTAATCTGCCAATCATGGATCAACATATAGCATGGGGAAGACCAATTTCAAATAGATTTTAATTATGCATGAATTAAGAAGATCACTAAGGAATGATGGTTGCAGCTCGTCCTCTGATCTCAAAATCTAATCATAATGAAATCATGCCCTTATTTCAGGTACGCAAATCACATCTTATGCTTTCATATTGTTATTTTACTCTTCTTCGGTGCAAGTCAGAGCTCTTCCTCTCCGGGCCAACCTATTATATGGTAGACCTTAAATCATGTCGTATCTTAAGCCAATCTTAGAGGACCAGAACCTCGATAAGCTGATTTCTTGCAGGTTGATGAGCTGATCATCCATAGATCAAAGAGCTAATTTTTCTCAGGGCGATTAGCTGATCTTCTGCAAGATGATTGGCTAATCTCCCACAAGTCAGCGAGATGACCACCGAAGTTGAAGAACTAATCTTAACGATTATTTTTAGGCCAATCCAAACAAAAAAAAAAAAAAGCTAATAGATAGACTTGTACTCAGACCCATATTCTAAAAAATCCAATCTTAGTAGTAGGATCAAAAAAAATCTCTTTTATAAACAAGGGCCTAAGACACCAATTATACATATCAAATTATTATATATCATTCTTCCTTTTTCTCTCTATTCTGTTTTTTCTCCAAAGTATTTTTTGATTTATGTATTAACTGGCCCTCATCCGATTAGTTTGAACAATCTCTGATCATCTTTTTATTCATAGGTTGGACTCCTATTTTGATCTGACCAATCGTGCCGAACCCTCATTTTGCTTTTAATCGAATTTAGTTTTATGTGCGTGGAGTTTTTGTTTTTTTTTAGCTCTTTGATGAATGGATTAACTAAGTTCGGATATTCATATGGGACTAGATGATTAAAGGTACTAGAAGGATTTGGCACGTTCACCAGCACCACACATTTAAGAGATGTACCGATAAAGTACTTACCAGCATGACAAAAACATACGTGCTTTCCCAAATGCAGCAAATTACATTATTATTAAAAATTGCAGCAAATCACTGAGGAAAATAAATAAGAAACCAACTAAACTAGTGCGGAAATAGGAATCAAAGAATAATATAAAAGGTTAACCAAAAGACAAAAAGAGAGACAAAGCCGTTTTTCTCCCTCTTCTTCTTTCCATTGTTTGTTATTATAAATGTCCTCCTTGAAAGCTATTGCTGCCTCTCACTCCCACCCTCCTCCTCAAACCCTTCCGCCCCATCCCCAACCATATCCTTCCCGCCATCTCTTCTCCGTCTCAATCCTCTGTCTGTGTGTGTGTCTAGCGACCGGGTTCTGGTGCTCCGCGGTGATGGAAAGGAAATGAGGGTGCGTCGTATCCAAGACCATGCCGATACCACTCTCCGATGACTCGGGCTCGTTCTGCGATCTCCTATGTGGCGAGGACGCCGGAGCGCTCGCCGAGGACTTGCCGGGTTACTCCACCGAGCCCGAGTTCGCGGAGGACTCGGACGACTCCATCGCTGGCTTCATAGAAGGGGAGTCCGATTACTCGCCCCGGTTCGACTACCGGGACCGGTTCCGGTCCCGCTCGCTCGACCCCTTCGCCCGCCAGGAGTCCATCGCCTGGATTCTTAAGGTCCTCTCCACCTCCGGCGCATGATAGAAAATTACTGCCCCGAATTGCTATCTTGAGCATCTTGAGGCATTTTTTAGGGTGTTTTTTTGATTTTTTTAAAAAAATTTCTGATTACTGTATCAGGTGCACGAATACTATCGTTTCCGTCCACTAACGGCGTATCTTGCCGTTAACTACATGGATCGTTTCCTCTCCTCTCACCAATTACCTGTAAGCCGATGCTGTTACCATTATCCTTTCTTCTCCATCTGATCACAATCGGATTTATGGTGTTCTTCTGTTGCTTGTCATGATTTATTACTTTTGCTTTAAATAAAAACCCCAGAAACGTTTTCTTTCATAGATAAATAGTTCACTATTTATTTGTTTTACAACCCTTCATTTTAAGTATGCGTATAAAAAAGACGTAATTAACGGCTTCCATGGAGATCCATTAACCATTTTAATTTTTGATCTCTTATCTTGCAGAAGATCATAAATATCAATGACGCTAGTTGATATGTAAACAAATTTCAGACTCCTTTTTTTTTTTTTTCTTTTAAACTATGTTTTGGAATAAATTTTAAGGCCATCTTTTCTTTTGTTCTTCTCTATGTGTGTGTGTGAGTATATATATACACTGTTCATGAATGCTGGCAGTTGCATGCATGTGACATGCTTCCAGCATCAGCAGGGTTTGATGGCAAGAAGGCTTATGGTAGGTACTTCTTACTTTGTTGGATATTGGATTGTGGGATTTGGTACTTTTCTGTTGGTCAAGACATGATGCAACCCAGCAACTTGTCAAGTAGTGGCCAGTTGAAAGCAGCCCAACCCATGGTGGATGTGACTCTGGAGTTCCTATTGCATTGCACTTGTAACAATCTTTTCAGCAATCTAAGTTTTAATAAGTTTATTTTATCAATGATATTAGAGATTTATGAATTATTTCTTGATGGTTCTATCTTTCCAGCAGTCAAATGGATGGGCTTTGCAACTCTTATCAGTGGCTTGCCTCTCCCTAGCTGCAAAGATGGAGGAAACTCTGGTTCCAGCCCTTCTAGACCTTCAGGTACTTTCACTCATCCCTAGTAATTACCATTTCCTACCTCCAACAAGATGAACTTTTTCCTAATCAAGATATATTAATGAAGTCATAAGTTATGTTAACCATAGGTTGAGGGTCCAAGGTTCATCTTCGAGCCTCGAACAGTATGCCGAATGGAGCTTCTTGTCCTCACTGCATTAAATTGGAGGCTTCGATCTGTGACACCTTTCACATTTATTGATTTCTTTGCTTACAAGGTTGATCCCACGGGAACGCACGCAAGATATCTGGTTTCACGTGCTACTCACATTATTTTAGCAATGATTCATGGTAATATTTAAATTTATATAATCATAGTTATTACGATTTTTTTTTTTTTTTTTTTTTTTTGAAAAAGGATTACTTCATATGGAGCTAAAATATATGGTGTCACAGATATTGACATCCTGAAACACTGCCCATCATCAATAGCTGCAGCTGCCATAATTTGTGCTGCTGGTGAGACACAGGATTTGGCTTTTGTTGGTCCTGGAGTTGCAGCGTCATGGTGCGTCGGACTGACTGAGGTGAGGAAGAAAGTTTGTTCATTTATAATTCATCATGGAGAAACCAAAAGAAGACATATATATATATATATATATATATATATATTTATTTATTTATTTGGGTAAGTTAAGACATCAGTCTTGTGTACGTAGTAAGTGCTATGTTTTTTTATTTTTATTTTTGTTATAGGAGGCGATAGCTAATTGCTGCCAACTCATGCTACGAGTTGCTATCGATCACAAGCAGAGAAAGCCTCCGATGATCCTGTCGCAGCTCAGAGTAACGACCCCACTTAGCGTGGACTCGGGAGTCTCCTCTTCGCCTTCTTCCCCACCCAATAAAAGGAGGAAGCTAAACAACAATTGCCTGTGAGTGGGTGATGACAAGGAGGGCTCATAACAAGTAAAAATTAGAGAAGGGGATAAGAGAGGAGGGACCCTAACAATATTTATAGCTAGTGGACAACTTTTCTTATTGGGTTTTGCAGATTCCTCAGTATTTTTCAGAGGAGTTTGGTCGATTGGTTTAACAGAGTGCTTAGATTACGTCCAAGACTTAGGCTTGGTGGATGTTGATTTTTTTTTTTTTTTTTTTGGTGATGGACTGGTGGTGTTGTTGCTTCTTCTTGAGTTCTTTCATTTGTGGGGCTGAGCTATTTATATAAGCCATGATGGCACTAGAGTTGCAGATTCCCGAGGGTGGGGAGTCTGCCATTCTTTTGTGTGGGGGAAAGTAAGAGAGATGCGCATGTTTGTGGAGGACATGGAGGTCATTGAAATCAAAGGCGGCATTGATTGTTAGAATGAAAAAGAGGAAGATGAGGATGGTGGGTCTTTTTATGGCCATGAGAAAAGAACAGGCATTCAAGCTGGGGAGGTAATAATAACAACAATAATAATAACACACACAAAAAAAGAAGCTAAGACCCTCCCAAATTGACAATGTTCCATGATTTCTCTTAACTGGTCATCGTCCTCCTTATTCTCTTCATCAATATTTGCTTTTGGAATTTTGATGGATAGATTTTTTTTTTTTGCCCCTCTCTTTGTGGTGGTGTGGTTATGAGTATCTTGCATGTGTTTGCTTAAGCATACATTGTATAAGGGCCTTTGGAGGTCTTTGAGAGTCTTTGTATTATCTGAAACTCATAAATGAAACAATCTGATGGATCTATTTGTCTGTAAAAATCTTATAAATTTCATACCAGAGTTGATAAACTCTCTTCTTAATTTGCTCTTGTGGATGCATAGGAATCAGCAATAACAGATTTGGAACTTTGGAAATGAGATATGGGGCAATCTAAAATCTGCAACATCGGACTTTTAGAAGTAACACAGCTGACTTATGCTTCCATTTTTTTTTTTTTTTTCTTCCTTCAAAGAAAAGTCTTCCTTGAGACATTCCAAGGTTAATAATAGAGTAGATTGGCAATAATGTTATGAGTGGAATCCTTTAGCAATGGTGTCGGAATTAATAAAAACTAAAAAAGGATGTTACCAACCTTGGTTACTTTACCATTTGGATTTGGGACATATATTGTCTTGTTTGAATAACATGAAACATCATCTGATAGGTTTTGGGATTGAATTAGGTGCAAGCAATAAAGGTAATGGCGCTCCGGCCCCTCCATTCAAGTCATCGTCAAGAGCCGGTTGATAGGCGACTCGCCGTTGGCTGTGCATGGTGGGGTCGATACTGCTTGAGATGGAAAAGCTCATCGCTTGTGTGTCATTTTTACCGAAGGGTAGGTGCTACATTCTGTAGGATGCGGTCAGCACCCATTGGTTTTAAATGACAGCATGATGACCGTTACATATGGCTATTATACAGGTTTTGGCCATCTCTCATCGCGTTATTGAGAAAGATAATATAAAAAAAATATAATGATCGTTATTTTTTTTTTCTTTTTTATTATGATATAAATAGTGACTATCATTTTCGCTTGTATCTTTAAAATAAAATATATTTTTAAAAACTTTAATATTTTTACCTCGAGATTTCCTCTAAAATTTTCTCTAATAAGGTTGAAAAAAGATAATGGATAAGGCCTTTATTTTTTTTATTGTCCATTATTTCCCATTATAACACAATTATTATAGCCATGATTTTGAAATGAAAATTTTAAGATACCTTTTTGACATAATGAGCATTATAATCATTATAATTATTAGTAAGGTTTTTTTTTTTTTTTTTTTATAAGAATTATTATTAGTAAGGGTTTCGAGGGGGGCTTTTATAATGAGATGATACATTATTTAAAATCATGTTTGCGCAAGAAGAGCCACTAAACATCAACAATTGTTATCTAAATTTATTGTTTTGCTCAGCATAAAAGCCATTTATTCACTTGTTAGCATGAAGGCAAGTAAGTGCACTCCTTGGGCATTTATACGTGCAAATATACACATCTAGTACAGCAATATCATCCTATTCTACTGCCTAACTGGCACGTAGCTTGTTTCCTTCTTAATACACCTTAAATTAGTATGCTTAAGATCTTGTGGTAGGGAACATGTTGGTTTGATCGTGACTAAGGTGTTTAGCCTTGGTATAATGAGTCATGTGATTGGAGATGGAGCAAGAAGCATTACATAAAGCCATCTATTCATGTAAGTGTGGCACACCTAGTCGTAGCTCCTTTTTTTTTTTTTTTTTTTTAGTTGCAGTTAGCTTGATTCCTTCTTGGTACACCAAGATTGAGTGTACTTGAGATCCTATGGCGATAAACTTGTTGATGCACCTAATCAGTAATGACAATTAGAGTGGGGGAGCCTCGATAAGTATTGATGAATGGATGACATGATCGGAGATGGAGCGAGTACCAACATATATAGAGCTATTTATTTATTCATAAAAAGTATCACACACGCCTATGGATGGAACAACAATACTCCCCATTTTCTGACTAATTAACAGCACGTAACCTGCCGTGTTGCTCGAGTGGCCTAAATTCGAATCTACTTTCACTAAAAAATATAGATTACATTTTGTATCTATCTTTAAGTGAGAAATAGCCAAGGCACCACTTAGCACTTGCTCCGATGGTACCGTCCTTGCCACTTGAACAAAAGGACAGTCCAATTCGTCCTCGAGGGATGGGATGAAGATAGAATAGAAAGTTAGGATTAGCCCCACCTAATTTAAACGAGAAAAGAAATAGCTGAGGTTCCGCGTCCGTCCATGAACACCAAATAAAAAAGAAATTTTCCGCCTCATTTGTACCCCCATAATACCATAAAAGATCACACACGCACAAAATTATGGAGCAGACAAGGGCATCAAATCTGCTGTAATACGTCCAGCGGATACAGCTCACGGACGCCCGTACGGAACGCAGCACCTCATCCGATCTTTCCCACGCTGGTTAACTAATTCCGGCCACCGCCGGCAGGACCCCACTACATGGCAGGGTGCAATCCTCATGTTGCCCTGCCCGTCATATAGCTAATATTTTTAAAACTGCATCCCATGTAAATTATCATTTATTAATTGTTTTTTCTTTTGACATCATTTATGAGGTGCTAGAGAGAGGATGTCTCATGTTGGGGTCCTCAAACGCAACCTCATGTGTTGGGTGTGGGTGTGTGATTTAATTAAGCAGTGATGTATCGGCATTGATTAAGATTTTAGGGGCCCTTTAGTGGATGCTTTTAGGGCACTTGTCGGGATTGAATGATGTTAGCTTGGTTCTTGGAAAAAAGTCTGTGGTCTTAGCTAAGCAAGGTCCATTAATGGATTATGCTAGAGCTTTCTTAAGGATTGGGTGCAAAGTCACCATCTACCTCGTCTCTTCATCGGTGTTCAGTAGCCCAGTGAATTGATATTCAAGGAAATGAAGAGTGAAAGGCAGATGGTTTAGCACGTGTGGCTCAGACTTTTTACTTTTGAATGACACAACTATGGAAGGTTGGGCTTTTCTTAAAGTGTCTCTAGATGCGCTAAAGTAATATGATATTTATGATGTATATGTTTTTTCTAAGCTATATGATGTTGTAGAATTGAAAAATTATTGATTAGACTAGATCCACACCAACTTAATGGTGTATCTGTCCAATCGCAAACCAACATGCACATACATGCTCGTATTGCTTAATTTTTCCTTCTCTTTCTTTTTTTTTCCTCACTGTCCATACATGTTAATTTGCTATTGGATTGATCTACCGTTAAGCTGGTGGATTTGGTCCAATCAATAATTTTTCTATAACATTGATAATTTACGGTGCAGTGAAAACTATTTTCATCGTAGAACTTCTGTTAGAATTCATTCACAATTATATGATTGTAATTCAAGTAGTAGTTCTCCAATATTAGCATTCACTATGTTAAATAATCAATGACTTGGTGAATCCTACTTGTTAATTACGTAGCAAGGCTGACATGGAAGAACATTTACTGTTGCTTAATTAGGGAGCTATCTTATGTAGTAGAAATAGGAAATGGATGGCATGCTTGTCGTGGTATGGTTATTGTATAATGCAGTCTATATGAATAGTTACATAAAAATGTGTAGGTGCGAGGTATATGGAAAAGGTTATCAAGAGATGCATCAAATGAAGGTGTGAATTCAAAGAATGCATTAGGGTTAGGGATGGTAATCGAGTTGGATCGGATATAAATAGATCAGATCAGATATGGGTTGATAAAAAAAAAAACTTTGAATCCGGATCCCACCTATTTATTAAACATGTTAAGTTTTAAAACATAAGCCGACCTACTTAATAAATAGGCCACCCGACTCGACCTGTTTAAGATCCATTTATAATCTAATTAAAAAAACTAAAATCCAACCCATTTATGATAGTTTAAAAAAATAAATTAAAACAAAAAAAACCTACTCTCCTCCATCGTCTTCGATCTCCATGGCTCTGCCCTCGCGGCATCTCCGCCCGACTGCCTCTCTACCCACATCCAGTCACCACGCTCTCGATCGCCTCTAGCTCTGCCCGATCGGAGCTTTTGATCGCCTTTGGCTCCACCCTAAAAGGTTTGATCGTGCTCTTGACTGCCTCCGGCTCTTTACCCTATTAGGATCTTTCAGTCGCTCCGCCTCCTTCACCTCCTCCAACTTCGCTCAACCAGAGCCTCGACCACCTCTAGCTCTGCCCTTGATGGCTTGACCACACCCTCGATTGCCTCTAGCCCTCCTCCCCACCAGAATCTATCAGTCACCTCTGGCAAGCCCTTGTGGTCATGGCCTCGGCATCATCTTCGGAATGGTGGCGGTGGCACAAAAAAGAAGGAAAGGGAGGGGAAGAGAAAACTCTAGCCTACAAGGGGTAGCATGGCTTGTTATCCACCATGAAATTTGACATGATCCACCAAATCAGAGGTAGGGTATTTGGAGAATTAGGAAAAAAGCATGTGTTGCATGTCGCATGGGAGGAGCCTACCAACCCATTACCTAAAACTTATATGGGTTAAACAGATTAAGCATGTTAGATATATAAAATCTTAATTCGATCCAAATAATAAATAGGTTAAATGGGTCAACCTGTTTAAAATTTGAACCTGTTTAGTCCAAATCTAAACTCATTTATGGTAGGTTAAATATGGATTGGATTGGTAGGTCGGGTCATATTTTGTCGCTTCTGATTAGGGTCTACAAAAGGTGATCTAAAATGAAGTGATTAGGGAGCCATGAAAGGGAAAGCAAAATATATTAGCCCACTTTGGTTCAATTGGTAAGTTTGCAAATTTTCCTTCAAACAAGAACAAGCATAAAATTTCTAGCAAGGTTCAAACAGTAGGTCAAAAGAGTAGTAAGTTTTGCTCCTGATTTTGGTGTTCGAGTTATATGATTTGCGGTATACTGTGATGTTAGTGTTCAAAATATGCACAATGCAATAAATATTACTCTGTTTATCAAATATATTTTTAACATATTTAATCCAATAAATTTAAGTCATTTGCTTTTAATTTTCTTGCTTGACTAAATTTACAACCTTTGTGTTCTGTTAATTTGAATCCCATATACAAGGTCAAATCGAAAGAACCACTTGAAATTTTGGTTAAAAACCATATATAGTGGATGAATTTATGGATACCACTATCACTGTTGTGTCCTGGTTAAACCAATCTTTAAACTTCAAGCTATTCAAGTTAAGGAGAGCATCAACTATGCATCCTCATATCCAATCATATACAACTAGCATTGCTCAATACTGTATTTTATTTTTGGTCACATTAACTTTTTGACGGTTTCTTGATACTTTTTCTTTTAAATAGTTCTAACGTAAAGTTTGTCGCTCCTACATTATCGCTCATCTAAACTACATGAAAGCAAGCTACAATCACCAAGGTCCTCAGGAATGTCTATTGCAGGTGAAATTGTACTAAATTTTTACCGGAAACTTAATGCTTCAGCTCCAAAAATATTGTATGAAATGCTGTTTACTGGTACTCGGTAGTAAAAACGAGTAGTTTGATGCTTTCTTTTCCTATCAAAAGGAATAAAAAAATAAAAGTATATACTAAGCATTGCGGCAATCTTCGATTTGGTGCTGATGTGGTTGGAGCTGGACATCATCTGGGAACCAAAATACTGGAGAAAACCTAAAAGAAAAGTTCACACTTTCAGGAGTTCTCCAACGGAGGACCATTTGATGCTTAAGTTAGTTGAAGATTGAGAATAGTAGAGAAAAGAGAAGGAGAGAAGAGCTTAAACGTGAATTCTTCCCTCCTCTGGAGCTTACCATAGGATCTCCTTTTTTTTCTCTCTTTAAATGGAGGTAGGATTGTAGGTTGCTGCATCGGAGTCACATAGGTTGCTCGAGGCTTACTAGGCCGCATTTTGATGAGCCACCAGCCTAAGTTCAAGGCACTTTGATCTGATGGGTTGTTTTATTAGTCATTATCTTATATTTAGGATTGTTAGTCATGAGCTCTGATAGCCAATAAAGCTTGCAAGCTTAGGTGTCAATTGTAGATCGCGTCTATATTTGAAAGATTGTTAGAAAATGTCAGAGGCCATGCATATGGTTGAGCAGGCGATTTGAAGTTGAGGCAGGGCTAAGAGCCCGCTTGGCATGTGGGATGCCATCTTATGCTATCGATCGGTCCCGACTCTAAGATTGATAGCAAGTAATTGGCCTAGGATGAATGGGTACTTCTTCAGCCTATCGGCATGATTTCATTCGAAGAAAGAAGATGAAATCCGATAATCAGGCAGCCTCCATGACATAAAATATAGAGATTAAAGTCAAACTTGAGAAAAGGCTATTACCATTTGAAATTGCTATGCAATTGCTTCTTAAGTAACTCCTAGACTCATCACTTGTCATTTTCTTGCACTTGTTATCTTTTTTTTCTTTCATTTTTCTGAATGCCTGTACATGGTACCTTACTAAGAGTTCTTTGTGCATTTATTTAGCATTGCTAATTTTGTATTCTCTATCTCATTTCCTGTGAATCAAGGCCTGTTTAAAACTAATACGAAAGTACTTCTCTTTTGAATACTTGGACCGGTTGCTTGCATTGAAGATTGCTTCGATGGTTAACATTTCTGTGGTGGTGGCCAAGTCACTGTTTGCTAATTAATAGTCAACATTTCTGACATGAGTCTATGGTTAGGTGTGCATTTGTGTGCGTGCATGTACGTGTGTTTGAGAGAGAGAGGGGTTGATGGTTCAATGAGAAGGTAAGTCCAAGAAACCGGTTCAGTACTGCATAAAAAGGAGAGAGTTAGAGAGGTTGATGGTTCAATGAGAAGGTAAGTCCAAGAAACCGGTTCGGTACCGCATAAAAAGGAGAGAGTTATCAATGAAGTGGTTAGAAGTTCTGATTTCACATTGTTTGTCATTTCAAACTTACCCTAGATAGGAGCCGACGGCAAAATAGACCGTACATAATTGATACTAGCTAGATTGATATATGAGGCTTTCTGTTTAAGTTAATTACTCGTCTTCATATCATCTGTTTCATTGTTTTTTTTTTTTTTTATTATTATAACAAATAACTAGCTCAGCATCTATGCCAAATGGCCCAAACCCCACTTCTCCATTGCATGGCTCCACCCCACCAACAAAAAAGCTGGGTTTTAAGATTACCATTTTCATTCATAGAACATGCTGGGAATGAAAAATTGATTTCTTTTCAATATCTTTTAGAATATTGATTGTTCCAAACGCAAACCTATGCGTCAGTATCTGAAGCTGGCCAATTGAAAATGTACCTTAAGCAAAAGAAGTTTTTTAAATGAAAAAAAAAAAATATATAAATGCATTCCTGATGGTGGAAAAGTCTTTTCATTCAATCAAAAAGAGGACAAGCCTAACAATAAAGAACATCCAATTTGAAGGTTCTGCTGGTTTCTCTTAATCCTAGGAGTGCATGTGCTGTAATGCACAGACTCTCTCCCACACAAACTGTTTCCAAGAGTCAGTAAAAGAAAAGAGGCATCCAATGTAGCTGCTTTCCTTTTTCCTCTTTATTTCCTTAAGGTACAGAGGCAGTGTGCTTTCTTATCTTCCACTATTTCCTCATACCCTCTCCCATCTCTGTGAGGAATCCTATGAACAAGCCCAGGGGCCGAAGACCCTTTTGATCTCCCCCATCTGAAGGAAAAGACTGCTGGAGCCACCAATGTTCCTCTTCACCACCTCTCTTTCTCAAAGGATTTTTAGCCAAAGATGACTCAAGAGTGGGCAGAGAGTGGCTTCAGCTTTTAGCCGTGCCTCTTTTGGTTCTGAAAAGTATCTAGCTCATGGTGTTGCCGTAGGACCCTGAATAATTAATGTAGTTAAAAGTTTGACATGATAACAGAATATTTGGAGATGGATGGTGTTCTTTTATGTGATCAAGGGGAAGCAGTATACTCTTGCAACCCTGTGGCACTTGGTGTCTGCTCCTGGGGCACTGTTTAGCTAGCAGGAAGTAGTTGCCCAATTACTTGGTAGCACACCATAAGCTTCCCCTTGGCTTACGTCCTATCAAACCATGCCAGTAGCCAGCAAGCCTTATCCCACTATCTTTGGTTGGCTTCACTTAAGACTGCAAAATTTAAGCTTACTATTTAAGTGCATAGAATATTGCACTACAGAATCGCTGTGAATGATGCATCGTCTTCATTTGCATGAACAGTGAACACTTAAAGTCGATATGCTCTATGCTTCACTAGCGTGTCAAGATACATGGAAAGAAGCTTATGGGAGTTAAAGTGATCGGCAGGGTAGACGTCATGATCTCCAATTATCTTAGCTTTGAATAGCCGATGCTCGTTTCTCCAATAAAAAGAAGGGAGATAGAAGTCTTGTGTTCAATCATTTGGAGCCACCATCGCCTTGTGAAACCCATGATCTCTTACTTTTGTTCGACTTTTCTTCCCTTTGTTCGCTGCCATGATGGTATGCAAATGCGGAAGACACTTTGATGTCCGTGGGGGACAGGGAGGAAAAGTAGTAGCTGATACCTATAACTTCATGGTTGGTGAACAATGGGCTCTACAATTAAAGCATTTTTCCCTGGACTTTATTCCAATGTCACGAAGTTTTACCGAATTCTGGTAAAAGACGTTGTAAAGTAGCCTAGATCAAGACTTTCATTAGGCAAGTCCAAAGTAGCATTAAGTACGATTCCATGAATACGATGGTTCATTACATCGGATGCTTCAAGAAAGTCATATGGATTTATCTTCTAATTTTGGGACATAAAGATGATTCTTTGGCCACGTTAAAAGCTACCGATCATTAAAGTTAATGACTTTGATTGCAGCTTTCTGCTTTAGGAATATCACCATGACATTATAAAACCACTGACATACTTGAGAAAAATCATGCATGAGACTTCTGATTTACCGAAAAATATGTGGGTCTAGAACTACATGGTGGACACGGTTCATCAAGTGGATATTCTACAAGGATCGTTGCAGTTAGAGACCAAATACTAAGAAGACTACAAACTTGCACGTAAAATTCCACTGACCAACAGAGCCAATCCCTCCATATATAACATACGGAAAAGTTCGGGCAGATTAATTCAAACTTCCCATCCTTGTTTATACATGTATTTCTTGTTATTATAATTACTGCATGTTGAGGTACTACCGCTGTATTGTATTTGATGTGCTAAGAGCCGTGGAAAGGCATATTAAGACCAGTATCTACTGCAATCGTGGTGACGACTGGTTATGTCACCCTGCAACAGCTAGCACATGAGAAAGGAATTCCTTCCTTCCTGTCTCTTGATTGGAGAGGATCGATCTAGATGGCATGTGGCTACGAGGCTATAAGATTCTACAATGAATGCCTATGAAAACAATGGCAACCAGCACAAAATGCTGGCAGAAAGTAGGAAGGACGATGGGAGTGATAAATTGGCTTGCAATGACTTTGGTGTCCACAGCTGCTCAATGACAGTTGAAATGGCCCTTGGACAACATCTTGTCCTGTGTTCGGTTGGGAGACCCATAACTAATTAATATGCTCCCAAGCTACCACCACAAATGCTGGCACAAGTCCCCGGTTTCTGAAGCCTGTCAAATAACGGGGTGGGCTTGGGACATACTCTTCTAATTTATCAGGAAAATGCTTAATATATCACTGGCGGTGCAGCTCTGCGAACCCCATGATAATTGACGAGCATACGGGCTTGGGTGAAATATATATATATATATTTTTTAATGAGGGACTCTGCATTTTTCTATCTTAGCCCGCGGCAATCATCATCCGCGAAACTTCAGTGTAGAAAATATTTTTTTAATTTATATTGAAGTATGGTAGTAAGGATTGCGAATCCAGTTTTAAATTGGCTTGGGCTTTAACTAGATTTGACCCAACAAGATAGGGTACGGCAGTCAACTCAATCACAATCCTCAGGCGGATTGACAGCATGAATGATAGTTCTACAAGTATATGCATGAGCCGAATATAATGAAGTTATATGGCACCGTATATGCTTTCGGTGGTCAAACTTTTAATAAGCAAGCTTCTTTAACCAACCTTACCGTATCTGGTAGAAGCCAGATTGTGCAACTGTGGAGTTGAATCAAACATGGTTTGGATTGGTTCTTATTCCTTTTTATGATAAGGGGAGGCTAAAAGGTTTGGTTTGATTGGTTCTTAACTCCATCTAACATGCTGGAAGCCTAGAACAGCACCAATAAATGACTTGGATATAATTTTTTTTTTTTTTAAAACCTAATACTAAAAATGATGTAAAACCCAACCATGAAAAGAGGATAGCCTGTTGAAAATTTCTACCAGTAGCCTGTTTGGATGCTCCATTATATTGTTCATGGCTAAATTCTTCAAAAACCTAAAATATATATAAGAAAATTAGCAATCGGAAGGAAGAATTTTGATGAAGCAAGGGAGCTTCAAGATCAAACAATCCTGCAAAATAAGAATTCTGCTTTCCTCTTTAACAAATGATTTCCTGCATTTCTTTTTTTTTTTCAGGTTTTTTTAGGTTAAAGGTGTCCTTGAATGGAAAGAGGAAAAAAAAAAAAAAAATCAAAGGCTGACATTCAAAAGATGTCCTTAATTTTTTTTTTTTTTTTTTAAAAAAAAATCAAAGTAAGGCCTGAACCAGCGTCCTAATGATAACATCATTTCTAGAAAGCCCAGCAAACAACAAGCCCAAAACAAGAGGCTCCCAATAAGAAGTGTGACGTTTGTGAACCCATGTGGAAGGTGGAACCCATTGGGAGTTCCCCGGTGGTACACCGATAGCGCGCCCAGATGAGCCTCCTCCCTTCGCGTTCCATCACCGCCCCTCCCCCGTCTTCTCCCCCGTCTTCTCTCGCCTCCTCGCTAAAACCCTCGAGAAGACGAAACCCTCCGCTACTTCCCTCCATTACTCCTCTCGTTCGCTCGCGTTTGATCCGTTCCTCCGCTCCTTTCACGCCTTTGTCTCCTTCGAAATCCATCTCCCTCGAGACCTCCATCAGTCCCCCGAGAGCGACATGGCAGCAGCCAAAGTACGTGTATCCCGATCCGATCCCCGAATTCGCCATTGCCGTAAGTTCTTCTACCTTCTGGTTCCTCCCTATTCGCTCTCATTCTCGTTTTCTTCCATTTCGGTCGATTCCTGTCCGATTTTGGGTTTTGGTATTTGTTTCATTTTCTTGAATTTTCCAGGAGACGCAGAAGTTCGAACGCGAGCTTCGGAAGAAACTTTTGAAGAACAAGGAGACTTTCGGCGATGACATCGATGCGGTCGTGAAGGTCTGCTCTGAGGTCAGTGATGATATTCCTGCTAAGATTTCTTACTCTTTGTTTGGTTTCTTTAGTGAACTACTCGGCTTGTTTTCAAAAGATGGAATCTTGGTTATAAAATCTTGTCTTTTTCACCTGTTCTTTCGTGGAATTGACTGGCTATGGGGAGCTCATTGTTTTTCTGTTCATCTTATTTTTGTTTTTCCTTCAACAAGATAAAATATTGATTTTTAGATGTTTCTGACGACTAAACCTTACCATAAGAATGAAACTTTTGTTGCAGTTTTTCAAGTGTAACAGAATGGAGTATCACTTGGTCGCTTTGCACATGTTGAAATTTGTTGTTCAAATAATCTTGTCAGGGATTCAGAGTCAATGGTAAAAACTAAACAAAAAAATAAATTCTACTCTAACTCAATGCAATGAGACAATTTTCCATTGGGTTATTGTTGTTATGCATCAACTAGCATGCACCATCAGTAGCCACTAAGCCTTGTTAGCCCCCTTCTTTTGTTAGTCCTTGTTCATTACTCATTATATTGCACCTTGGTTAATTCCTCCAAATTACTAAAATGTGCACAGATATGCAGTATATGCCTTCTAGCGTCAGCCATCTACCCTTGTAAAATTTCTTCCATTGCTGATTGGTTTCAACAAATATCCATCAGAAAACTTAATCTCCACTGCTGACTGTAAGTTAAAGGAATTCAAATCCTGAAATACCCAAGAGTTATGGATTTTGTGGCATCTTACGAAAGAATCATCATGTGTCAGGAAACAAACAAGTTGGCTCCTGAAATCCCTATCAAATTTTATAGCTAAATGATCAACTTTAAATTAATTTTTTATGAGGTCAGGGAACTTGCTAGGCTTCATTTTACTCCATTTGTTTCTTCTATAATTGCAAAATAGGACTCTTCATTTAATAAATAATCATTACTCATTAGTGTAAGCGCCAGATATGCAAGATCCAATATTTCAAAGAGATGCTAATTAAATGCATATTAAACGATTATGACTAATGGATTTGTTTGCCCAGGGATGAAAGAATACTTGTTATGATATAGGAAAACTGCAGATTTGATGATCTGATCCATAATAATGAGAATTTGATAAAAAAATATCTGTGGGTTTCCCTCTAAAAAGAGGTTCAGCATGTTGAAGTTTAGTTCCAGTTAATGTCTTAAACTTCTGGACCACACAGTAGTTGATTCTCACCGTAGTCAATGTTTAATTGATTTGTCAATCTAAGCAGCTGATTAGTTTAGAAATATATATATAAATATATATATATATATATATGATGTTAAGAAAATAATCTTGCCTCAAATTTAAGTACAATATAGCTACCTTCTATGTTTCAATTTCTAACCTGAGACTGTGATAAAGAAATGATATCTCGGGTTTTTCTAATGCTTCTAACCTAGAGATTCTTCAAAAATGAAAGAAGAAAAGAAACTCTAATACCTTACAAAAGAATAAAAATTTAGATTTTCATACTGCCTCATTTAGAAAGACACCAAATTGACTCTGAGACACTCTCCTAACACTTTTTCTAGTTAAAAGGTGCCTCCTAAAAATAGCATTGCTGATACCATTATATTTTTAATAGAAGTGGAAACTTTAAAAGACATGAGAAGTCCTTAAAGGAACCTTCGCCCTAAGCTTCCTCATCAGGAATTCTATTATTGGGGATAAATCCCACTCCCGCCGAAGTCCAGTCTGATGCTTAGCCTAATGTAATTAGTAATTACAGAAGAGCTTCGATCGAAAATTCTTCCTCTTGGGACTTCTCCAGCAGTCGAATTCCTTTCGGACTCCTCCAGCAGTCGAACTTCTTTCGGACTTTTCCAGCAGTCGAACCCCTTTCGGACTCCTCCAGCAGTCGAACTTTTTTCGGACTCCTCCAACGGTCGAATCCCTTTCGGACTCCTCCAACGGCCGAACCTCTTTCGAACTCTCCGCAGTCATTCAGGAAGGTCTCTGCACGAGTCCGATCTTGTACATGGCATGAACCGACCCACATTCGGACTACCTTAGAGGAGTCCGAACTCCTCTAGAATTGATATAGCTCAAAGGTCATCACCAACCGACGCCCATTCCTCCGAACTTTTACTATCAAATCTCAAACGGACTGGCCCCTCACAACAATAAATACTATCCTCCGTAACAAACTCCATGTGGCTCCGAGCGGCTCACTATCCGATAGTTACGGCTGTCACTATCAGTTTGTTACAGACTCCGTCTATAAAAAGGATCCTCTAGATACATTTTTTCGAGGCTCTCTTCTCCCTCCCAAAACTCTGCAACTTTCTTGACTGAGCACTCTATTTCTGTTGGTCGAAAAAGCTAACTTGACCGTCGGAGGATCTTACCGGAGCCACTACCCCGAGTTCTGGACGAGATTTATTTTGCAGGTCACCAGCGGCGACCTCGTCTTCTCCGACTCTAGCATCTCTCCGACGGCAACCAGATTTCGTACCAACAGATCTCGTCTTTTCAGACTCCAGCACTCTTCCGACGGCAATCAGATTTCGCACCAACATGATTGGCGTTAGAGAAAGGGCCCTTTGTTCCTAAGGTTCTCTTATTCTTAAAGGAGTGCTCAGTAGCGATCTCTCTTCTTCCTCTCTAGAGTTCTTCCTGAAAAAAATGCTCCTTAGAAAAGCTTCGACCCACCGGTCAACTGCCTCTGCAATCAGATCTCGTCCAGATCTATCCGCTCCCGCTTCAGCTTCGGCAACTCAAGCTCCACCTACAGCCATAGTGGATGCGGAGTAGTTCAACCTGCTAGTCCAACAGGTTCGCGGTCTTACGGAGGCGGGGTAGGCTTCGGCGCCAATTCAATCGGAGCAGGCTTTTTTGGAGCCCCATGATCCGGTCTGGGGACGGTTGACTTGGGCTAGTCGATTGGTGACCTCCGATAAGGGAAAGCAGAGGGTAGAGAGCCCTTGCTCAGACCATGACTCGACCCTGGGGGGAGCTTTGCCTCCGTTCCATCAGAAAATCTTGGAGATCAACGATCGTGAATATCTCCTGGATCAAAGGCTCTAGGAAATGAGCTGACGAATCGAAGAACTCCATCATGCTCCCTCCTCTCACGGTAACGATATTTGCACTGATCCTTCTTTTTCTCAGAAGATTATACATGAACCAATCCCGCTGAACTTCAAGCTTCCGCAGTTTAAGAGTTACGACGGGACCATTGATCCGGTTGACCACCTGGAGGCCTTTCGGACAATGATACTGCTCAATGGCGTGCAAGATGCTATTTTGTGTCAGACTTTTCCGTCCATCTTCAAGGAAGCTGCCAAAAATTGGTACTCGGCACTTAAGTCGGGTACCATCTTTTTCTTCGATTAAATGAGCCATCAGTTTGCGGCTCATTTCGTTAGCAGCCGACGTTCCCGCCGATGTTCGGATTTCCTAATGAATATCAAGCAAAAGGAGGGGGAATCTATCCGGACTTATGTCATTCAGTTTAATGCTGCTGCATTGGAGGTTCGAAATCTGGATCAGTTTGTTGCAATGGCCGCACTCAAGGATGGCCTTCAGAAGAATGATTTGTTATTCTCCCTGGAGAAGAAGTATCCCAGGAACTTTATCGATATGCTGGCTCGGGCTGAAGGTTATGCCCGAGCTGAAGAGGCTTTTAAGGCCAAGGATAATGAAGCCGTCCAGGAGCGGCAGGCGGGTGAACCAAATGTGCTCGCGGCTGGAAAGAAATCAAGCAGAGCTTGGCCACGCTCCCGAACTCCTCTGGAGCATAAGCGGGCCCGAACCCCTACCCGGACCCAGAGGCGAAGAAGCCCGGATAGAAGGGCGTAATGGAGCTCTCCCTTCAGAAAATTCCACAACTACGCTCCTCTCAATGCTCAAAAAATTCAAGTACCGATGGAGATTAGGAAGCAACTGTCGAGATCGGAAAGGATGCGCACTTACCCCGGCAAACGCAATCCTAGCAAGTTCTACCTCTACCATCGCGATCACGGTCACGATACAGAAGAGTGCATCCAGCTCCAAGACGAGATCGAGGAGCTCATTAGACGCGATAGGCTTGGCCGGTTCCTACGACGTCGGTCGAAAGGATGAGAGGATCGACCGAGAGCACCCCCACTGTCAGAACCACCAAGGGGCGAGGAGTAGCGAGAAAATCGGCCTCCGATCGGCATCATTAACACCATCTCTGGGGGATTTCGGTGAGGGGAGGCTGGCAGGTCATTCGAGCCCGAGAAGAGGCGAAGAACTGAAGAGCTCATCGCTTTCACTGACGAGGACGCTCAAGAAATTCAGTTCCTGCACAACGATGCAGTTGTAATCTCTTTGAACATTGCTGATTATGATGTACGCTGCGTTTTGGTAGATAATGAAAGTTTCGCTGACGTTCTGTACTATGATGCTTTCTTTAAAATGTCTATATCCAATAATCGCTTGGGACCCATGAGCTCCTTGTTGGTCGGCTTCACTGGTGACGCTATGCTAGTGGATGGAATAATAACTCTAGTCGTGATTGCAGGACAGTATCCAAAACAGGCCAAGGCGTGGGTCGACTTTTTAGTGGTAAAAGCCTCTTTTGCTTACAATGCAATCCTCGGCCAATCTGATCTTAATGTACTACGAGCCATAGTGTCGACCTATTATCTGAAAATAAATTTTCCAACAAATAACGGAATAGATGAAATCAGAGGTGATCAAGCATTAGCCTGGCACGGCTACTCCGCTTTACAAAACGGCACTCGACTTGACCCCTGCCCAGTTGATGGGCTTGATATCCGCGATGATCTTGTCGAAGAACGGGGTGAGCCCCTAGAAGATTTTGTGACCGTTCCCCCTAAATGACGGGAACGCGGAGCATGCGGTACAAATTGACTCCAATCTGAAACATGAAGTTCGGGAGCGACTCATCGCCTTTTTATGGAGGAATGTCGACGTCCTCGTCTGGGTTCCGACGGATATGCCTGAAATTGATATCGAGGTTATGGAACATCGGCTGGCCGTCGATCCCCAGCATCGACCAGTGAAAGAAAAAGTTTGGGGCCATGCACCAGAAAGGCATAAGGCAATAGCAGAAGAAGTCGACAAGCTTCTCAATGCCGGATTTATTCGAAAAATCAGCTATCCGACTTGGGTCTCTAACGTGGTCCCGATCAAGAAGGCCAATGGCAAGTGGAGGATGTGTATAGATTTCAAAATGCTGAACAAAGTCTGCCCAAAAGATAGCTACGCTTTACCCAGGATTGATCAATTGGTAGTTGCAACCTCGGACCATGAGCTCCTCACCTTCATGGACGTCTTTTCTGGCTATAACCAAATATGGATGGCGCTGGAGGACGAGAAGAAAACTGCTTTTGTTACTGACCGTGGTCTTTATTGTTACAGGGTTATGCCTTTTGGATTCAAGAATGCAGGGGCAACGTACTAGCGCCTCGTCAACAAGATTTTCAAGAAACAGATCGGCCGCAATATGGAGGTGTATGTGGATGACATGCTCGTCAAAAGCCGAGCTTCAATAAACCACATCGCCGACCTCGAAGAGACCTTCAGTGCACTCAAGAAGTACAAGATGAAGCTGAACCCGACCAAGTGCGCCTTTGGTGTGACCTCGAGGAAGTTTCTGAGGTTTATGGTGTCAAGGTGTGGGATCAAAGCAAATCCAAAGAAAATTCGAGCTATTCAAGAGATGACTGCTCCAAAAACAATTAAAGAAGTTCAACATTTGACTGAAAAAATGGCATCCCTAAATTGCTTCATCTCGAGATCGGTTGACCGATGCATGCTCTTCTTCCAAGTTCTTAAGCAACCAAAGAACTTCTGTTGGACGACGGAGTGCCAAAGGACGTTTGAGGAGCTCAAAAACTATCTCAGCTCACCCCCACTGTTGGCTAAGCCTGAACCTAGAGAAAAATTGTTCTTACACCTAGCAGTCTTCTCGACGGCCTTGGCAGCAGTCCTGGTCAAGGAGGAAACGAAGATGCAGCGACCAATCTACTATGTAAGCCGGGTCCTGAGGGATGCAGAGATCAGGTACTCTAAGTTGGAAAAATTGACTTACTCTCTTCTAATTGCTGTCAGAAGACTCCGACCTTACTTTCAGGGATACACCATAATGGTCTTCACGGATCAACCAATAAAAGCAGTCCTTCATCGAACGGATGCTTCTGGAAGAATCGCAAAATGGGCAATCGAGCTCATGGAGTTTGACATCAATTACCGACCCCGGCCATCGATCAAAGCTCAGATATTGATAGATTTTGTAGTAGAATGTACAATTTCAGATGAAGGCAAGCTTGAACAGAATGGGACCGGCATCCCGTGGTTGCAACCGAGCCTTCCCGAAGAGAGTGCCGATCTTTTCGAAGGTTTTTGGGCCCTGTACGTGGATGGTTTGTCCAACTTTGCTAGAGCAGGCGCGGGGTTGGTCTTAGTCAACCCCGAGGGAGTCGTCGCCGAATACGCGCTACGCTTCGAATTTCCTGCAACTAATAATGGGGCCGAATATGAAGCACTGATCGTCGGATTAAAAATAGCAAGAGAGTTAAAAGTAGATCGGTTTTAAGTCTACAGTGATTCCCAATTAGTGGTCGGCCAAGTTAGTTGCAACTATGAAGCACGGAAGGAAAGTATGATGAAATATCTTGAGAAAGTAAAGGATTTGACTTCGGCCTTCGACGGTTTTGGCATTCGACAGATTCTGAGGGTAGAAAATAAAAGAGTCGACCTCTTCTCTAAATTGACCACTTTAACCCCAGCCGAACTGTCCAAAGAAGTATTTTTTGAAACTCTAAAATGTCCAAGCTCAGAGAAATCACAGCTTATCATGCAGATGAAGCTCGAGATGAGCTGGATTGATCCGTTAGTTGCCTATCTCAAAGAGAGAGTTCTTCCTCATGATTCGAAAGAAGCTCAAAAACTCAGGAATCAAGCCTCTTGGTACGTTTTGTATGAGGGCAAGTTATATAAAAGGTCGTATTCGCTATCGCTGTTAAGATGTCTCCGACCTTCAGAAGCGGGCTTCGCATTATGGAAAATGCACGAAAAAATTTGTGGAAGTCATGTAGGAGCCAGATCCCTGTCACAAAGACTACTTCGGTAAGAATACTATTAGCCGATCTTGTACCACGACTCTGTGGAGTATGTCAAGAAATGTGACTGCTGTCAGAGAAATGCAAATATACAAAGACAGCCGACCTCCGAGCTTACTCCACTAAGCACACCTTGGCCATTTGCGCAGTGGGGAATGGATATACTTGGCCCTTTTCTAATGGCATTCGGATAATGGAAGTTCCTTCTGGTTGCGATCAACTACTTCACCGAATAGGTCGAAACCGAACCACTAGCAAAAATTACTGAGGTTAAGGTATAGGACTTCATCTGAAAGTCAATTGTCAGTCGGTTTGGTCTACCCCGAACTCTCATAACAGATAACGGACGATAGTTCGCTGGGATGAGGTTCGCTGAATTCTGTGAAGATCTAAACATCTTCCATCACTTCACGTCGGTAGCTCACCTACAGGTAAATGGGAAAGCTGAAGTGACCAATCGGATCCTATTGCAAGGCATCAAGATGAGACTCAAAAGAGTAAGAGGGACCTCGACGGACGAACTCTATCATGTTCTATGGGCATATCGTATTACCCAAAGGCTGTCGACTGAAGAAACACCGTTCGTCTTAGCTTTTGGAACAGTGGCAATCATCTTGATTGAATTTAAGCTTCCATCGACGCGGGTGGTGGCTTTCAACGAGTAATATAATCCGTAGAACCTCAGAGTCAACCTCGACCTACTAGAAGAAAAAAGAGAGGAAGCCCAAGTTCGGATGGCGGCTTATAGGTGAAGGGTGGTCCGATACTATAACTCCAGAGTCAGAGGTAAAATGTTCAGAGTGGGAGACTTAATGCTTCGACGAGCCGCCATCTCTCAGCCTCAGAGTCAGAGGAAGCTTGCCCCAAATTGGAAAGGACCCAACGAGGTCACAGAAGTCGTCCGACCCGGGACGTACTACTTGAAAGAACTCAGGGGGGCAGACCTACCTCGACCATGGAATTTGGAAAATCTGCGAATACATTAGCAATGATTTGATTATAATAAAATTTTCTTCAACACCCTAATCTTTGTTGTATATCAGTGATAAAGGGGGACTACCCCCGAATCTAATCTCACGACAAATACGGCTACGTTAGGAACAGGAGGAGAACCTCGTCATAACATGAGTAAAGTCGAAGGTCTCGTTCATTTTAGACGAGATGAGGGGAGAGGTCCTGACAACAGCCTTAATGTGCCCCTACAGTCCGTTAGGAATAGGAAGAGAACCTTGTTCTAACGTGAGCAAAGTCGAAAACCTCATTCGTTTTAGACGAGATGAGGGGAGAGGCTCTGACAACGGCCCTAATGTGCCCCTACAGAACGTTAGGAACAGGAGGAGAACCTCATCCTAACGTGAGCAAAGTCGAAGGCCTCGTTCATTTTAGACGAGATGAGGGGAGAGGTCCTGACAATGGCCCTAATGTGCCCCTATAGCCCTTTAGGAAGAGGAGGAGAACCTCGTCCTAATGCGAGCAAAGTCGAAGGCCTCATTCATTTTAGACGAGATGAGGGGAGAGGCCCTGACAACGGTCCTAATGTGCTCCTACAGCCCGTTAGGAATAGGAGGAGAACCTCGTCCTAAAGTGAGCAAAGTCGAAGATCTCGTTCGTTTTAGACGAGATGAGGGGAGAGGCCCTGACAATGGCCCTAATGTGCTCCTACAGCCCATTAGGAACATGAGGAGAATCTCGTCCTAACGTGAGCAAAGTCGAAGGCCTCGTTCATTTTAGACGAGATGAGGGGAGAGACCCCTGACAACGACCTTAATGTGCTCCTACAGCTCGTTAGGAATAGGAGAAGAATCTCGTCCTAATGCGAGCAAAGTCGAAGGCCTCGTTCATTTTAGACGAGATGAGGGGAGAGGCCTTGACAACGGCCCTAATGTGCCTCTACAGCCCATTAGGAACAGGAGGAGAACCTCGTCCTAACGCGAGCAAAGTCGAAGACCTCGTTTATTTTAGACGAGAGAAGGGAAGAGGCCCCGACAACGGCCCTAATGTGCCTCTACAGTCTGTTAGAAACAGGAGGAGAACCTCGTCCTAACGTGAGCAAAGTCGAAGACCTCGTCCATTTAAGACGGGATGGAAGGAGAGGTTCTGTCAACGGCCTAAATATGCCTTCATAAGCCACGTTAGGAATAAGAGGAGAACCTCGTCCTAATGTGAGTAGAGTCGACGACCTCGTCGATATAAGATAGGATGGAGGAAGAGGCCCTACCGACGATCCTAATGCACTCCCGCAAGCCATGTTAAGAATAGAAGGAAAGCCTCGTCCTAACATGAGCAAAAGTCGAAATCTCGTAGACCAAAGACGTGGAGAAGGAAGAAGCTTGATGGAGAATCCTTACACGTGTTTTTCTACGACAACCTGACTACGTTAAGTGCGAAAGGCAGAACCTTATTCTGGTTTGCAAAAGAGGTCTTAATTCGACGTCCATAACAAGCCCAGCATCCACAACAAGCTCGGCGCCCACAACAAGCATTTCATAAGAAAACGATAGAAAGAAAAAATGAGGTAAAGAAGGGAAGGCCGCAAATAGATCTCAGGTTCACGTGAAACGAAAATAGCGAAAAATGTATTATTCCATTACAAAAATGAGTTCATTACAAGCAAAGCATAGGTCAATAAGGCCAATTACACTGAAAGAAAAAAAAGGAGGGGGAAGAGGTTGAAGCTCTAAGGCAAACCGGATTCTTTGGACTTTGGGCTGTTGGCTCCGGACATCACCAAGGCCCGCTTTAGACTAAGGATCTCCTCCTCGAGCTCCTTCTTCTGGAAGAGACCATCTACATACATTCTGTTGATGAGCTGAAACTTACCCTTAAGCTATCTCCGCTGTCTCCTTAAAACTTCAGACTCGGCCTCCGCGTCCTCGATAGCCCGATGTTCACAGGTGAGTTGAAGCTTCAGCCGTTGAACCTCGGCCTGCTCTGCCCCAACCGTCTCTGAAAGCTCACCAACGGTCCTCTTCAAGGAGGCAATCTCCTCCGACTCACCACTCATGTTGGCTTTCCGATTATTGTGCATTCGCTTCCGAAGATGAGCTGCCTCGTCTCTGGCAACCTTGAGCTCACCTTCAAGCCTGGACATCTTCTCCGCTCAGGTCACTCGGTAGCTATTATGCCAGTTCTCAGTATCTTGCAGATGCTTCTGAAACTGAAAAAATTTTATTGACCAGTCCCAGTCGTACCGGGCCTTGTCGGTAGACCACGACGAGCTTCCTTCTAGAAGACGGATCTTTTCTCCGGCCTCCTTCAGGTCAGCTTCAAGAGAGCTGATCTTCGCTGTCAGTGCCTAAGACTTGTCGCTGGCATTTCTTTTGAGTTCGGCGATCTCCTTCTTGAAGCTGTCCTTTCGGATACTGAAGCTCACCGCTTCCTTCATATGCAAGCCTCAGAGGCGAGTGACCTCTTTGGTCGCCTCTTTGTCTTCAACTTCTTCCTCAGAAGACGAACTTTCTATCTCAGGTTCTTTATCAAGAGCTTTATCGGAACCCCCTGAGGCAGTGGATCAGCGTTGGTGGGAGACTGCATTCGAAATACGAAAAGCGCTCAAGGGTATTGTTAGGGATAAATCCTGCTTCTACCGAAATTCGGTTCGATGCTCAGTCTAATGCAACAAGTAGCCACGGAAGAGCTTCAGCGGACGGATCTTAGCCGAACTCCTACAGCCGACCGAACTGCTCAGCGGTCGAGCTCCTTCGGACTCCCAGCGGTCGGGCTTTAGCCGAACTTCTCAACGGTCGAGCTTCAGTCGAACTCCCGCAAGAGCCGAACTCCCTCTGCGCTCTTCCAGCCAGATGCTTACGGGAGCCGAACTCCCTCCAAGCTTCCCATGCGGTCGGACTTCTTCAGAAGCCGGACTCCTCCCAGACATCTCCTTCGGTCGGACTTCTTCAGGAGCCGGACTCCTCCCAGGCATCCCCTTCGGACTCCCAGCGGTCGAGCTCCTTCGGACTCCCAGCGGTCGGGCTTTAGTCAAACTCCTCAGCGGCTGAGCTTCAGTCGGACTCCCGCAAGAGCCGAACTTCCTCCGCGCTCTTCCAGCCAGACGCCTGTGGGAGCCGAACTTCCTCCAAGTTTTTCCTGCGGTCGGACTTCTTTAGAAGTCGGACTCCTCCTAGACATCCCCTTCGGTCGGACTTCTTCAGGAGCCGGACTCCTCCCAGGCATCTCCTTCGGTCGATCGAGCTCCTTCCAAACTCTCCAGCGACCGAGCCTTAGCCGCACTCCTCCAGCCAGCCTACGAAAGTCGAACTCCTTCCGAGCTTCCTCTTCAAGAGTCCGAACTTCTTTGGAATCGATATATGCCGGAGTCCACCAATCAATGCCTGCTTTCTCAGAGCCACGGCTATTAAAGCTGAACGAACGGTCACCATCAGTCTGCCACAGGTGACGCTATAGGCGGCTCCGCCAGACTTCGAGCAGTCCACCACTGTCAGACGGTATGGCTGTCGCTATCGACCTGACGATACCATCCTCTCCGCATCAAATTCGGTGCAGCCTCGAGCGGTCTGCCATCAGGCAGCTGCAACTATCACCATCAAGCTCCGCTTATAAAAAGGATCCTTCAGATACGCTAACTCTAAGCTCTCCTCTCCTCTAAACTCTGCCGAACTCATTCCAGAGCACTCTATTTCTGTTGGTCAGAGCCGACTTGATCGTCGGAGGGTCCTGCCGGAGCCACCCCCCACTGGCTTCGGATGGGATTTTGTTTTGCAGGTCTCCGGCGACGACCTCGTCCACTTTCGCTTCAGCTGGATCCGGCGACGACCAGATAGCTCAACGGAATTGCCGGAACCACCGAGTTTCTTGTTTAAACCGGCACATCGACTCTCTTGGCAGGAGGATTTGCTCTGGATCTTCGGCCTTCTTCTCTTCTCTTCTTCGAGTCCTTCTTCTTGAGAGATTCTTTTCCAAAGTCCTCAATGCTCCTAAGAGGAGATTCTAAGACGACCGTCCGTCAAAGGCCTCCATGACCGACCCGGTCCATCGTCAGATCCGTCTGCTTCCTGCTTCAGCCCTGGCAACTCAATTTCCACCTGTACCCACACAGATGTGAGCATCACGTCTACTGGAGATGCAGTTCAAAGCTCCACTTCTGCTCGTGCCCATCGGAGGTCTCCCATGCGGAGCCTCAAGCACTCTCCGCAGCACTCGAAATCTCGGCGGGCGACTCGGAATAATGCCAGAAATCGTCCAAAATCCATCCGGATGTCGACTCGGGCTGGTAAGAGAGAGTCGTCCTGGTAAAAGACGTCGGAGGGTTCGGACTTGGAAAGTTCGAAGTTCGGTTTGTATCCATGTGCGGATTAGGATCTTCTCTGGAGGAGAGGGTCTTTTCCGAAGAGTAGGAGAAGAACCCCAAGATCTTGACAAAAGGACGACAGACGATCTTGGACCACAGACAGTATGGGAGATGGACCGATGGCCTTGAAGAGCTCGGGCCATCGCACGTCGCGCTCCATCCCGCCGACGACCCGCGCCGATCCTTGAAAGTTCTCCCTCCAGATTAAATGCAAAAGCCCATTCTTCACGAACCTCACGGGCTACTCCAACTGACTTGACGGACGATGATGATCCGATTGATCCATCTGGGGCCTTTCGGACCAAAGGCCTGCTACTCCACGGTGCTTCAACTCATTACTGCGCCGAGCTATCGCCTATCTATCTAAAGAAGCAGCGAGAAACTGTACTCGACGTTGAAGAGAAGCCGAGTACGATTTCTTCTCTTACCGATCAGATGAGCCGGCCACCTCACAAGCAGGCCGACGTCTGCGCTGAGGTTCGGATTCTCTGATGAACGTCAAGCAGAAGCAGAGGGAATCCATCCGGGCTTACGTCACCCGATTTAACGCCGCGGCATTGGAGGTCCGGGACCTGAACCAGTTTGTTGCGATGGTCGCACTCAAGGGCGGCCTTCAGAAAAATGACTTACTGTTCTCCCTGAAAAAGAAGTATCCCAGGGATTTCGCCGATTTGCTGGCTCGGACTAAGGGATATGCCCGTGCGGAAGAAGCCTTTAAGTTGAAGGACGAAGAAGCCTTAAGCGAGCAACGGGCAGACGAGTATAATAGACCCACCGCCGATGGATAGTCGAGCGAAGTTCGACCGCGCTCACGGACTTCCTTCGGGCGCAGACGGGCCCAAACTCCTCGAGCTCGCCACCAAGGAAGCCCCGACAGAAGGGCACGAAGAAGTCCTCCTTTCGAAAGGTTCCGCGACTACGCCCCCCTCAATGCTCTTCGAACTCAAATTCTCACCGAAGTTAAGAACCAGCTGCCAAGACCAGAAGGGTTATGATCTTCCCCAAACAAGCACGATCATAGCAAGTACTGTCTTTACCATCGCGACCACGGCCACGACACTGAGGAATGCATCCAGCTTCGAGACGAAATTGAGGAGCTCATCAGAAAGGGGCGACTGGGTAAATTGCTTCGACGCCAGCCTGAAGCAGGAGAAGATCGGCCAAAGGCACTGCCGTAATCAGAAACGACAAGGTCGGCCGCCTCACGGCATCATCAACGTTACCTCGGGGAGGAGCTTGGTACATCGGCAATTCGTCATCTTCCAGCGTCGAAGTCAAGAGAAGCATGCTGCAAATTGAAGAGGCCAGCATGAGATAGAAAAGGTCGTCCGGCTCAGAGCTTATCGCCTGAAGAAACATGGAGGAACAACGCTACCACGACCCTGAAACATAAAGAATTCGGGGATGCGTTGCCAGTAACTTTCAATAAAATTCTTCCCTTTCAATAATATTATTTTTGGGTGCAAAAACTATGTGATGATAGGGAAAGAAGCAGTTAATAGTTGTCGTGTTAGGAACAGGAGAAGAACCTCGTCCTACCACGAGCATGTCAAAGACCTTCAACCTTGGCCAGAGATAAGATCTCTTCCGAGCGCCCGAGCCAACCTCGGCCAGAGATAAGATCTCTCCCGAGCGACAGCGCATCAACCTAGGCTAGAGATAAGATCTCTCCCGAGCGACCGCGACAACCTCGGCCAGAGATAAGATCTCTCCCGAGCGACAATCTCGGCTAGAGATAAGATCTTTTCCGAGCGACTGAGCCAACCTCGGCCAGAGATAAGATCTCTCCCGAGCGACAACCTCGGCTAGAGATAAAGATCTCTTCTGAGCGACCGCGATAATCTCGGTCAGAGATAATATCTCTTTCGAGTGATCGCATCAATCTCGGCTAGAGATAAGATCTCTTCCGAGCGACAACCTCGGCTAGAGATAAGATCTCTTCCGAGCGATCGAGCCAACCTCGGCCAGAGATAAGATATCTTTCGAGCAACAATCTCGGCCAAAGATAAGATCTCTCCCGAGCGACCGCGATAACCTCGGTTAGAGATAAGATCTCTTCCGAGCGATCGAGCCAACCTCGGCCAGAGATAAGATCTCTCCCGAGCGATAACCTCGGTCAGAGATAAGATCTCTCCCGAGCGACTGAGCCTACTTCGGTCAGAGATAAAATCTCTTCCGAGCGACAATCTCGGTTAGAGATAAGATCTTTCCTGAGCGACCGAGCCAATCTCGGCTAGAGATAAGATCTCTCTCGAGCGACAACCTCAGCTAGAGATAAGATCTCTCCCGAGCGATCGAGCCAACCTCGGTCGGAGATAAGAATTCTCCCGAGCTTCGAAGAACCTCGCCCACAGCCTGTTAGGAACAGGAGGAGAACCTCATCCAAACGTGAGCAAAGTCGAAGGCCTCGTTCATTTTAGACGAGATGGGGAGAGGCTCTGATAGCGGCCCGTATGTGCCCCCACAGTCCGTTGGGAACAGGAAGAGAATCTTGTCCTAATGCAAGCAAAGTCCAAGTCCGAGCTCCGAAGTTTGTAGGAGATAAGATCTCCCCCGAGTGTCCGGGTCAACCTCGACCACCAGAGATAAGATCTCTCCCGAGCAACGGTGACAACCTCGGCTAGAGATGAGATCTCTGCCGAGCGACCAAGCCAACCTCGACCGTAGGAGACAATCTCCCTCGAGCGCCTGCATCAACCTCGGCTGCAGGAGATAAGATCTCCCCCGAGGCAACCTCGGTTGCAGGAGATAAGATCTCCCCCGAGCGTCCGCATCAACCTCGACCGCAGGAGATAAGATCTCTTCCGAGGCAAACTCGACTGCAGGAGACGAGATCTCCTCCGAGCGCCCGCATCAACCTCGGCCAGAGAAAAGATCTCTTTCGAGCAATCGAGCCAACCTCGGCTAGAGATAAGATCTCTCCCGAGCGACCGCATCAATGTCGGCCAGAGATCGGATCTCTTCCGAGCGCCCGTATTGACTTCGACTGCAGGAGAGATCTCCGAGTCAGCCTCGGCTGCTGGAGATAATGTCGCCCCCGATGAGCTCAACCTCCAACCTCGACTGCAGGAGACGAGACCTACTTCAACTTCAACATCAACTTTAGCTGGAGATGAGATCTCCCTCCGAGCTTCGACTTAAACCAGCACGGAGCCCAGAAGAAGACTTTGGCAGTCGCCTTTTTTGCACTCCCTTCGAGTTTCGAACTCGAGAGTGGAGGGGACTATTGTTGGGGATAAAGCCCGCTCCTGTCGAAGTCCAGTTCGATACTCAGCCTAATGCAACCAGTAGCCACGGAAGAGCTTCAGCGAATGAATCTTAGCCGAACTCCTACAGCCGGCCGAACTGCTCAGCGGCCGAGCTCCTTCGGACTCCCAGCGGTCGAGCTTTAGTCGAACTCCTCAGCGGTCGAGCTTTAGTCGAACTCCTCAGCAGTCGAGCTTCAGTCGGACTCCCGTAAGAGCCGAACTCTCTCCGCGCTCTTCCAGCCAGACGCCTATGGGAGCCGAACTCCCTCCAAGCTTTCCCTGTGGCCGGACTTCTTCAGGAGCCGGACTCCTCCCAGACATCTCCTTCGGTCGGACTTCTTCAGGAGCCGGACTCCTCTCAGGCATCCCCTTCGGACTCCCAGCGGTTGAGCTCCTTCAGACTCCCAGCGGTCGGGCTTTAGCCGAACTTCTCAGCGGCCGAGCTTCAATCGGACTTCCGCAAGAGCCGAACTTCCTCCGCGCTCTTCCAGCCAGACGCCTGCGGGAGCCGAACTTTCTCCAAGCTTCCCCTACAGTCGGACTTTTTCAGAAGCCGGACTCCTCCTAGACATCCCCTTCGATCGAACTTCTTCAGGAGCCGGACTTCTCCCAGACATCCCCTTCGGCCGGCCGAGCTCCTTCCAAACTCCCCAACGACCGAGCCTTAGCCGCACTCCTCCAGCCAGCCTACGGGAGCCGAACTTCTTCCAAGCTTCCTCTTTAGGAGTCCGAACTCCTTTCGAATCGATATATGCCGGAGTTCACCAATCAATGCCTGCTTTCTCAGAGCCATGGCTATTAAAGCTGAACGAACGGTCACCATCAATCTGCCACAGGCAATGCTAAAGGCGGCTCCGCTAGACCTCGAGCAACCCACCATTGTCGGACGGTATAGCTGTCGCTATCGTTCTGACGATACCATCATCTCCGTATCAAATCCGGTGCAGTCTCGAGCGGTCCGCCACCAGGCAGCTACAGCTATCACTATCAAGCTCCATCTATAAAAAGGACCCTTCAGATACGCTAACTCTAAGCTCTAAGCTCTCCTCTCCTCTATACTCTGTCGAACTCATTCCAGAGCACTCCATTTCTGTTGGCCAGAGCTGACTTGATCGTCGAAGGATCCTGCCGGAGCCACCCCCACCGGCTCCGGACGGGACTTTGTTTTGCAGGTCCCCGGCGGCGACTTCGTCCACCTCCACTTCAGTTGGATCCGGCGACGATCAGATTCTGCGTTAACAAGTATGAAAAAAAATTCACTTCATTTAATTAAAATTTTTGAGTACAAGACAAAAAAAAATGTACAACTACTCGAGGATCTCAATCTCGGAGGGCGGAGTCGGATCGCTCTCGGCCGCCTCAGGTTTTCGAATTGATTTGGACACCTCTGTGGCAGGTTCAGACGAGCCAAAAGTGGGCTTGTCGAAGGAAAGGTCGACTACAGCATTAGACGGTCCTGCCTCTATGTCGTCTTCCTCCTCCTCCAGAAAGTTGAGGTCGAGCTCGGAGAACCTTCGGGCTATCCTGCCTTCGCAGAGCTCGAAACCTTTGATAAACGCTTCCTAGCCGAACTCGACGTTCAGGTTCCGCATCTCGGAAGAGGTCTTGAACTCTTCCACGGCTTGGGTTATTGCCTCCGAGATCGACTTCGCCATTTGGGTCTCCAGTTCGATGACCCTATTTTCGGCTTCCTTCCTCTCCTCCTCCAGGTCCAGTGCGGCCTTTAGTCCGGCCGAGGCGAACTTCTTTTTGCGGAGCGCGTCCTGAAGACTTTCGATATCCGCCGCCTTCTCTTCGGTAAGATGCTCGACCTCGTCGACCCTCTCTTGAAGACGGCGGACCTCGGCTCGAAGGTCCTTCTGGGCCTTTTGGGCCTCCGCCTCCTGACGACGCACCCTCTTGATGTGAGCGAGCATCTGGTGATCCGACTGCAACAAACGATTGGTGTTAAAAAAAAAACAAGAAGAAGAAAAGTGCAGAAGAGAAGAAAAAGTCGAGCAACGGAGCAATCACCTTGAGGATAGTTCCGAGAGAACTCCAGATGAGCTACCGTGGGTCCATGTTGGCCATCTGGTCCACCACCTCGGACATGGCAAACCTATCGGCAAGATCTCGGACGATCTCCGGGTTGTCGAAGGGATCCTTCCCTCGTTCGTTGTCATCGCCATTCGGTCCGCCTAAGCGAGCCTTGCAGGACGTTTTCGCAACGGCTTTCTTTTTTCTTCCCTCTCCTATCCCTCTCTTGACATGGAGCTCCGAAACCCGATCTCCACTGGAGGGACCTGAGGGCATGGAAGGCACCGGGCCCGCGCTAGCGGTGTCAACCTCGACAGTTGGGGCAATCTCAGCGTCGACGATGATCTTGAACGCAGCGACAGTGGAGGCGGGGACTTCGGAGCTGGAAACACTGACCTTCGCCCTCTTTGAGCCGTCATCTTGCACCTTTCCTTTCCTTTTTCTGGTGAAGAGCCCTTTGGTAAGCATCTTGGTAGATTGTGCGTCCATCTCTGTAGCAGGAAAAGGAGAGCGGTCAGTGGCAATACACGTGCGTGAAATCGTGTGGATTCGAAAATCAAAAGATGTACCAGCAGGATCGCGGGGACTCAGACCTAGGTTGAACAAAGTCTGTTCCTTTAGAAGGTCGGGAAGAAGAGGAGCTTGGTACATTTTGAGTTTATCGAAGGAATCAAGGTCGGCTCCGTCTAAGCTAGGAGCTCGGCGAACTGACTTTTTAATATAACCCCATGAAGGAAGACCTAATGACAAGGTCGGGCAATGTACAAAAAAGAACTTTTTCTTTCAGTTGTGAACGAAAAAAGGGGCACCTTTCAATAACTCCTTCTTGCCGACCTGGGGGGAAAAGTACCACCAATCCTTCGCAAAAGGATGGCGCTTGAAGGTATAGAAATTCTTAAAAAGCGAAATGGTCGACTGGACTTCGGTCAATCGACAGAGGGAGAGGAAATCTATGACGAACCGAAAGGAGTTTGGTACGACAGATGCGAAGGCGATGTTTAAAAATCGGAAGAGGGAGACTACGAATGGGGGCAGTGGGAGTCTGAGCCCGGCATGCAAAGCTTCTAAGTACAAACAAAATTGGCCGTTCGGAGGAGAACTGACCTGGTCGTCGAAGCTGGGGAGTTCAACGTCATATTCTAGAGGGATTCCATATTGGATTCGGATCAGAGAAAGATCGTCCGAGGTAAGAACGGATGGGATGGTGTCTGGAGCAAAAGACGAGCGGAATATGTTCCTGGGTTCTACCTCAGCTAGAGGTGCAGAATCAAAGGTCGGTCTGAACGACCCCCACGAATCGATGGAGTGGGAGGTTTCGGAAGACATTCGGATTGAGATAAACCCCAAGAAACCCCTCCCAAAAAAAATCAGGAAAGCAAGGAGCCAGAAGTGATAAGCACGAATAACCTAAGAGAAGGGTTAGGAAACCGACCTAAACTGTCCAAGAAGGATGAAAGGACGATGGACGCGATGAGGATCAATCGAAAGGGTGTCCAGAGCTTAGGAAGGCAAGAAAAGGATGAGACCCTCGAGAAGAAGGCGAACGAGGGACGAAGGAAAAAGAAGATTCAGGCAGGAATGATTTACGAACAATAGGAGAAGGCCTTAAATAGCCGGAGATAATCCGAATCAGTTATAATTGCGGATCGACTTCGGTCGGTCAGTGTGCGCCGCCGCGTGTCCCACTCATCATGACAGAGGAGCGGCGACGAGCGGAGTCTTTATGGCGCCGTACCTGAGGCAGAGTTTCGGCGGGAGATTCGAAGGGCCACTTTTTCGGACTTATTTCAGACTTAGAAAGTTTCGGTGCCAGCACGGTAAATACCGAAACGTCTCATCCTGACAAGCACGGAAACCCGGGACCGAACTTCGGCCATCGTCTTTTTTCTTCCTTTAAATTTCGAGCTCGAGAGTAGGGGGTCTATTGTTGGAGATAAACCCCGCTCCCACCGAAGTCCAGTCTGATGCTTAGCCTAATGTAACTAGTAATCACAGAAAAGCTTCGATCGAAAATTCTTCCTCTTGAGACTTCTCCAGCGGTCGAACCCCTTTCAGACTCCTCCAGCAGTCGAACTCCTTGCGGACTCCTCCAGCAGCCGAACTCCTTTCAGACCCCTCCAGTGGCCGAACTCCTTCCGAATTCCTCCAGCAGCCGAACTCCAATGGCCGAACCCCTTCCGGACTTCTCCAGCAGCCGAACTCCTTCCGAATTTCTCCAATGGTCGAACCCCTTTCGAACTTCCCGCAGTCATTCAGAAAGGTCTCCGCACGAGTCCGGTCCTGTACACGGCATGAACCGACCCACACTCGGACTACCTTAGAGGAGTCCGAACTTCTCTAGAATTGATATAGCTTAAAGGTCATCATCAACCAATGCCCACCCCTCTGAACTTTTACTATCAAATCTCAAACGGACTGGCCCCTCACGATAACAAATACTATCCTCCATAACAAACTCCACATGGCCTCGAGCGGCCCACTATCCGACAGTTACGGCTGTCACTATCAGTTTGTTATAGGCTCCGTCTATAAAATGGACCCTCCAGATACGTTTTCCAAGGCTCTCCTCCCTTTCGAAACTTTGCAACTTTCTTGGAGCACTCCATTTCTGTTGGCCAAAAAAGCTAACTTAACCGTCAGAGGGTCTTGCCGGAGCCACCACCCTGGGCTCTGGATGAGACTTGTTTTGCAGGTCACCAGTGGCGACCTCATCTTCTCCGACTCCAGTACCTTTCCGACGGCAACCAGATTTCACACTAACAGACCTCGTCTTCTCCGACTCTAGCACTTCTCTAACGGCAACCAGATTTTGCACCAGCACCTATCATCACTCAAACTCCTATAGAGAGTATGAAACTGAAAAACAATAGAAATTGATTAGGACTTCTATATCAAGGAATTCTATCTAATGAAAGAATCTTAAGTGGAGAACTCCTGCATGAAAGATTGCTAACTGAAGAACTAATGCATAGACCTATGCAAAATCAGCCCATCCCATGTTCTCAAAATCATAGTCCTTGTCCCCTTCTCATTTTCTGATAGTCATTAATCTCTTTTTCATTGGATTAGATTGAGTTGAGAGATGCTGAGTCGGATATCTCCATTAATGATTTACTTACGAATTGGTTTTTTTGATGATAAATAGCTCTTGCTGTTCCCTACCTCCATTAGAATATGATAACCACACCATTTCTCTTTCCCCATGTATGAATATGAACCCAAAATTATTCTTTATCTTTCACCACAAGCTACAATCTGCCATGATCTCATTATCGTATTATCCCTCTAGAATGAGATTCAACCCTTGGATCTAAGTGTTTATTGCTGTCTTTCCTTCCTTATAGACCTTCCATTCCTCAAACTCACTAACCCATTCTAAAACCTCATCCTCCACATTACGTTATGAGCATTGCTGCCAACTCCGTCTTGTTTGACAAAGCATTGTAAGTTTTGACTGGAGCCATGATACCTGACTCTTTGATGTCAACATGATCTTCGATCTTTGGCACCTCCTTAGGATCTTAATAATTGATTCTTCATCCTGGTACAGCAGCTCATAATGTTGGATATGTGGAAGACTGGCTTGTGCACAAGTTCTGCAGAAAGATTGTCATCAATACTTCTTTCCTAGGTTGCATTATTTATATTTAGTTTCTTAATTTGTTATGTGGATTATATTTCTCATTGCAAAGATGGAAGCCCAGATCACATGTTCCAAATAATCTCCTTTTCTTTTTGTCTAGTAGGTTAGCTTTAGCTGTTCTGGCAGCATATGACAATTTATATAATAAATTAGGCTCTGGCTCAAAGAACTAAGAAATAGACATTGATAGCTAAGTTGATTCAAGGGGAAGAGTATCCGGGCATAGTCATATAAAATATATAAAGATGCATCATAGTTAAACAACCTCAAAAAAAGACATTGGTAGCTAGTTTGATTTTGAGGAGACGAGGCTAGGGGCATAGTCATATATAACATATAAAGAATGTGACAACTCTGAGTTAAACAAACATATAATTGATTTCTTAAGCATTGTCTGAATCCTCACATCATGTGGTACAATAACCTACTGGTAATATTTATTGTATTATGGTGCTTCATAATATGTAAAGCAGAACCTAGCTATACTATTATCCTCTAAATCTTTTGAGGGCTTTATTTCCTGCTCTTACATGCGATTCACTCTTGCTCCCATCATCAATTAAAACTAAGAGTAGGAACAAGGAAAATCTGATGTTTGTTAAGAAAGCTAAAAGAGGTAAGATAATGAGGAGACCAGCAAGGAGGTAAAATTGGAAGGGTGGTCTTGATGCTAGTATATTGCAACAAGGAGTGTGGGTTTCAGTTTCAGAGTTTAGTATGATAAGTTAAGTGAAGCCTTCAGAAGAATGCAAATGGTTAAGGCGTTAAGGCTTGAGGCATTTGATAGAAGCATTGGAAATTGTAGGTGGAACAAGATTGGTTTGATTGATAAAATTATTCATTGACATTTTGAAGATACCTTAGGCCCATCCTCTACTTATTTTGGTTAGTAGATGCCGAAAAATATGCTGGTTGATTTGCTTCTTCTCCCTACGCACTCAACTTTACAGATATTAAAAGATTCTGCAGAGCAGAAGCATGGGCCACTGGCTTTTTACTTCCTAGGATTTTTTTGTGATTCCTTTCAATGTCTTGTGAAATGAATCAATATGCACCTTTGTAGCAAGAGTAAGAGACTTCATAAACTTGAGGGCCCTTAATTCCTATGTGTACTTAAATGTTTCTTCTTATTAGCAAAACCTGTATCAATTCACCTTTATAAGTTTTGAATTATGGGCAAAACTTTCCACTCTTGCATCTGGAATATTTTTATTATTCTAGCTTTAGCTATTTACAATGTTTTAGATTAATCATAGACGGACAAATATGACAACTTGAATGATTTGATGTAGGGGTGAAAGTGGATCGGATAATATCCGTTCGGATCCATTTTCATATCTGAATCTATTCGGATATGGATAGAAATTTGAGCGTCTGACTAATATTCATATCCGTAATCATATCTATCAAAGAAAAATAGATATGAATATGGATAGACAACTATCCGATCTGTATCCGAATATCTAATTCTATTTATAACCTTATTTAATTTTATATATCACTTAAGATATTTTAAGAAAAACCACATTAACATGCTATTAATTTGATTTACCAGCTATTTAGTAATTTCTTTGATTATGTGGTCATTAAATTTAATTATCCGACTTATAGCCGTATTTATATCTATACTTTCATTATCTGATTTGTACTGTATTCATTTAAAACAAATATGGATATGAATTTTTACATCCAATTAATATCTGTATCCGTATCTGTATTTATCAAACAAAATAAATATGAATATTGATATAGTGATATCCGATCAGTCTAGTTTCAACCCTATTTTGATGAGTGTGAGTAGTGGCCAGAAATGCTTGCCAGCTATAAGAAATACAAAGACAATTTTGGAAAGGAAGATAAATGTTAAAAATTATGGAAGGCACATCTCCAAAGATGTATATTCAATAAAGTAAAATGTTTGGTTCCTCAAATGTGATGCAAAGCCAAAGATAAAAAAAAATGAAGAACAAAAAATAAAATTAAGAAGAAAGAAAAAATTGAAAAGGGAACAAAGTCAGGAATTTCAGGATATCAATTCAAATCAATTGTTTAGGATTGAGGTTCTCCACATAGGTGGAGCGCTTAAATAGAGATATAAAAAGCATCTTATCAAAATTCTAATTGCTGACTTGAACCCTAACAGAACTCTTCTTATAGAATCCTAAGAAAATTAAAATTTTCAATAACAAAAAAATTTCTAAATAAATCCATAAAATTAAATTAGGGTTAGGATTTCTCAATGGCGCTTTCTTTTGGAATACGTGTGTAAACCTTGATGATTCCCTCATGGCTGGAAAGTACTCGACTCTGGCGAAGAATTGATGTAATTTTCTAAAATGTCTTGACCAATATACCATAGTTCATCTTCGAGAATTCAAGTAGCATCTGAATCTGGACGGCCTTGCCACTTAATAAAAAATCGATGAAATCTTTTATCAGCAGAAAAAATAATCTCATCCATAATAATACATTCAATTTGATCTGATGAAGATGGTGGAAGGGATGGAAAAACTGGAACTGGCACTGGAGGAGAGAGTGTGATCCCTGCTTTCACCTGCATGCATAGTAAGAGACTCGAATGTGCCTCGATAAGATAGCAGGTTCTCAACATTAAAAATAAAACTAAATTTTAAATCAGAAGATAATTCTATATAATATGCATTAAGCCCAAGTTTACGAAGGATACAAAATGGACTAGTGGCTCGAGCATGTAACTTTTTTTTTTTTAAAGTATTGGTAGTATGTGGAATCCTAATATTATGGAACTATTCATTGGAAATAGACCCATGAAACATATAATTGCTTGGAAATACTAGGAAAGTGCTAGTTCTATGAAAAAATAATAAAATCCCAAACAGTCATTATTTTCCAATTGGAGATTAATTTCTATTGAAAAAAATCAAGTTATATGCTGAATGTAGCATATGAAACCTTTTTTTCTGAAAGTACTATTAGATCATTCACATTATTTAAGTGTTTACATATATGAAAAAGGCTCAGAAAATTCACTTGAACATTGGCACTGGTTACAAGTAACTTTCTAAGGGAAACAAAAACCAATTTGTCCATGAGACTCTTAGATTTCCAGAGATAAGATATATGTCAATACATTTTAATTTTCATAATCATTTTGCTTATATTGTTCATCAAATGATATGTGGACCTTTTTCTTTTACCCCTTGTACTATTCCCATTTGTTTTTATGGGCTTCTTGTTCCCATTGCTTTCTTTGATTATCCCTTATGGCTGCCAGAGTCTGGACTGCGATCCATGGTCTGGACCACTAAAGCAATTATACACTGGATTTTACTCCATATGCACATGACTGAGGGCCAAGCTATGTGGTTGTGTCACCACAGTATGACCGCCTGATTATAAAGCCATTTCTAATGGTATTTATTTCATATGTTGGATGTAGAAGAAATGTAGAATTCATATGTCCACAATGATCCATAAATCCTTAATGCAACATTTTGCAGTATGTTGGTACTATCAAAAAGGCAGTTACATGCTGATAGATTGGCTCAACTACATTATTCAGCTGATTTTTATTCTACTTCTCTGCTTCCTTGTGAAATAAGGACTCTTGTTCTGGCTGACAGATTAGGAGTTCAATTTCCACGTTTTTAGTTGTTACTGGGTCTTTGAACACCCCCCTCCCTCCTAACCGGAAAAAAAATGAGGCAGTTACATGATGTCAGAACAAAATCATGCAAACTAAAGCCATATACCATTAGTTCAGAGAGCTCCAGTAAAAATGGTTCATAAATACATCCTTTTGCTTAAAAACCGAAGTTCCATGTTCAAGTCTTGGGTGGTGCATCCCCAAGATTTTGGACTTGGGAGATTATAGTATGGGTGGGTCTTCCTCCTCTCTCTCTCTCTCTCTCTCTCTCTCTCTAAAAAAAGAGTGGCATGACCCAGTTGCCTAGTTGCAGTTTGTGGAGATGATTAATTTCTGACTATTCTGGGTAACAGTTTGTTGATATTCATTGCAGATGTTTTGATTGTTTTGTCATAAATGTTCAGTTAGTGCACTTCTGAGGCCAAATACTTGATACCCAAGAATTAGGCATGTGGTTGGGTAACATGCAATGTTTGGCCATTTGAAATTGTGACTTGAATTATGTGAACCTTGCCATGCCCGGTTGTTTTTGTGATATTGTCAGTAACATGCTTCTCTCAACTGCTACTTGGCAAGGGTACGTAATACACCACACACAGCTCTCCAATTGTTTGACTTGGTGAAATGGACTTCTTTTTAATCCAAAAACATATTAGGAATCACATGTTCATTCTTTGATTAAAATGCATCTAGAGATTAAAGTTGATATCTGAAGACCGATTGTTGCTTCCAAGCATATGTTGTCAGTGCACTTAATAGGCCACCAAAAAAAATTCATTGCGTAAGCATTGTTGAGCATGAGGTAAGCAAAGCTCAAGCAATATCATGGTTGCCCAGTCAAAACTTTGTTCCATCAGAGATATAATAATAAATGGTTTATGTATTTATTGCATGAGATTCTTACCTCTATGGCAATTTGCAATGTTTGAGAACTGTATTGCTGGTTTTAGTTGCAGTGCGGCGAGTGATATGACGTTTATGAAATGCTTCCTTGGGCATCCAGAATCAGAGCTTCTTTTGTATTTATCAGATTATGACACGCATTATTCTTAAAAGAATATAAAAAATCTTCACGAAATTATTCTGAATGGGATTCTCAGGAGATTGTTTAAGAATAAAGAAGTCACTCTGAAAGAGAGTTGAAGTTCTCTGGAATAGAATTTTAATGATTCATTCATCTTGTCCAATTTGATGATAGCTCATGACGTCTTTGATTTTATTCATGTTGGGATCTTCTGTCAAGATCTAGATTACATGTATGCAAAACCATCAAAATCTAACAAGCTGGATTTTGCTCACGGTTTCTAGATATTCAGTAACTTCTTGCACAAGGATTATGGAGGTCCAGGGACGCTGCTGGTGGAGCCTTTCACGGATATGCTGCTTGCGCTAAAGGAGAAGAAACTTCCAGGGGCTCCAGTGGCAGCAAGGGCGGCTCTTCTGTGGGCGCAAAACTATGTTGACCAGGACTGGGACATCTGGACCTCCCAACATTCCAAATGAGAATTTGAGGTGCATTTTAGATGACTTCCTTAAAAACTTACCGTTCTCTTGCAGACTTTTACCCAATTATTGTGAAAAATTGACGATATTGATTGACCTCAGACAGTAAATCTGTCAGGAGAAGGTAATTAATTACATGTTTTCAAAATCTGAACTGTTCTGTCTTTCGCTCACCCACACACGCGCACACACAAAAAGAAATAAAAAAGAAAGAAAGAAAAAAGAACCTATTTTGTAATGGCCGAGACTCTGTTGTTTCTTTTCCTATTTGCTGCGACTACAAATTTGACCCGTTTAATTGCCCAGTCGCAACACTTCACAATGCATATAAACTAATTCGAGTCTGCTTTTTAATAGGGATGAAAAGAGAATGTACAGTATCATAATATATTCGTGTATCATGATTTCCAGAATAGTACGACGGGAACCCAACTTCATTTCCAATACTCTGGTGATTACATCACGAAACGTTATTCAAGTCTTTACAGAGACTTCCCTTTTTCTGTTTAACTTTTTCCTGTAGTATGACTTCCATTGTGAATTTCTTCATTTTGAGGCATTTGGAGAATCTTCTAGCACGCCAACCACAGGAACCAACCATCTCATGACTGACAACCTATCCATTCTGGTCTTTTCATTATAACAACAGCATGAGAAGCTTAAACTTTTTATCAGCTTCCAACTTCAGATATGCTCTTCAATGAAGGACGCCACTGTCTGGCCCTCCCGGCCGACTGTGTGCCGCTCTGCTGTCGCTCTCTCTCCAGCTTTGTCCCCTGAGACATTCAAAGCGATGCAGAGTTTTCAGAACAGACTAGAATTTTTCTATGGTTCTACCGATGCATTTCATTCACTTACAGACAAAGGCTTATCTTGTTGGATCAAATCGCTATTCTTTGACCTCCCCTTCAATTCCCATATAGGCTTTTCGATTCTAGTTAGAAGGGCCCATATTAGATCGAAACAGATCCTTACAGGAATCTTACTTCTGATGGGTTGACGGTGGAACTATAGTATTTATTTTCACTTAAATCTTGGAGGGTTGCTTTGCCTTTTAAGTACGACAACATGTACCAGAATAGGATTTACCTGATTTATACACTCTGAATCAAGCTGTCTTCCCCCATCAAAAACTTCCTTAGGGCCATCTGTTGTACTCTGCAGCTGTTTCTGCCTCTGCTCCTCCTCCTCCTCCTGTTTCTTGATCAACTCGGACTGTGTCTTCTTCATCTTCTCATACTTCCTTGCCCGAATAGCCTTCATCACCTCTGATTAAGAACAATCATAAAACCACACTAAAGTTCAGTCTCTTGACCTATCAAAAGCTTTGAACTTTGAAGGCAGTTGGAGGATGGGATGTGGTAGAACCTTGCGAGGTGATGAGGCGATAGACTTGGCCGAATACGAGCGTGTCCTTGGGCTTGAGGAGCCTCACGCGGGTTACCCGCACGTTGCCGCCGCCCTCGCGCTGCTCCTTGGAGAGGCAGAGGGTGACGAGGGCCACGTGGTGACCGGGGTTGCTTCGCATGACTTCCTCCGCACTCGTTGGCCAATAGAGCCTCTCCACCCTACCTCCCGGATGCTGGATCACCACCGTTGCCGCCTCCGTCGCCTGACAATTCCCCATCTCTCTCTCTCGCTCGAAGTGATAGTGGTGGTAGCGTTGGTGCTGAAGAATGGAAGGATGCGGGTAGGAGGGCAGGAGGCAGCCTTCAACCACTTATGTGCTCGTTTGCAGGCGTGCACAGTGTCAGTTACGATAGAGCCTCGCGTGAACTGCCACGTGGTGTGACGTTAGTGGACGGAGTGGTGCTAACGGTATTCCAGCGGTGATTTACCCCGAAGCGTGAGGCTCTTCTGGTAAAGGGCGTGTAGGTCCTACTCCACCAGGAGGATGGAGATGAGCCGATGGATGGATGGATGAAAAAACATCGTTGGTTTTTTTTGCCACACCGCGTTCTGGGATTGGATGGGATCGGAGGAAAAGCTCGTCTTCTTCTGCGGTGGTGTCGTGTCCCCACCGGCTCTCTGGTGGGACATCGTTTTTTTTTCTCTGGTAAGGGCTAAGGGGAGAGCGTTCTGTGAGTTTGGGCTCCGGGAATCGAGTAAACAGAGCTGGCACTGTTTCTGCGTCTTCTGTTTCTTTGCTCATTGTCTTCAAACAGAAGACACGGTTCGAAGGGTCGGCAAAGCATAACCTCAAGGGTCGGGGGCACGAAAACAATGTGCCTTCTTGGTCACGTGGATGACGTTGGTGCGTCATAATCAATGGTGTGATTTGAATCGGTGATTCCGAGATCCTCGATACTGTTTAGGGTATTTTAGTACATCGGAGTTTGGGTGACCTTCTACAAGTCTTATCAGCTAGTACATTATAGCATCCAAAGGGGAGCGATGACATGCCATCGAAGAAGTAGCCTTAAATGCTGCTATCCTTACAATGCTGCCAGTTCGAATTTAGAAAAAAAAGACTAATACTGGTAGCTTATAGTGTACTCCACACATGTCAGTTACTGCAGCTAATTCACCGTCAAACAACCACATCATATTATGGTGTTGATCACGCCCGATCAACTGGGATTCCTTTTTGTCTGTGTCCTGACTTTTGGTGGAGTGCGTAATCTGGTTGGTAAGCATTCAATGTAGAGTCACCGTGATATATATTATAGAAAATTGTTAAGTCTAAACCAATCAGAGCACTCTTCAGAGGGAATTCTGGCGTGTGCTATGGCTGCAAGGTATTTGTTTCGAGAGTTCATCGCCAAGCATCACATCTTAGCCTAATATGGAAAATTCATGTTTGTAAAAATAAAAATAAAAACTTCACACCATGGCGAACTCCATTCTAATAAAAGCATCAAGTTAAAATTATCTATTGGAGATAAATTTCGCTTCCATCGAAATCCAGTTCGGTGTTCAACCTGAAACGGCCGGTAGCCACGGAAGAGCTTCAGCGAATGAGTTTTAGCCGAATTCCTACAGCCGACCGAATTGCTTAGCGACCAAACTCTTTCAAATTTTCAGCAGTCGGACTTTAGTCGAACTCTTCAATGACCGAGCTTCAGTCGGACTCCCACGAGAGCCGAACTCTCTCCGCATCCTTCCAGCCAGACGCCTGCAGGAATCAAACTCCTTCCGAGCTTCCCCTTCGGTCGAACTCCTCAGCGGTTACATCCCGACCGAACTCTTCAGCGGCTGAGCTCCGCTCGGACTCCCACAGGAGTCGAACTCCTTCCGAGCTCCCCATTCGATCGAACTCCTTTTGGAGTCCGAACTTCTTTGAAATTGATATATGCCTAAGTCTACCAACCAATGCCTACTTCCTCGAGCTACGACTGTTGAACCTCGGTGGTATGGCCGCCACTACCAGTCTGACGATGCCACTCTCTCCGTAATCAGTTCTATGCGGTCCGCAACCGGACGATATGGCCACCACTATTGGCGATGCCACTCTTCCCATAACCAGCCCCATGCGATCTACGACCTGTCAGTATGACTGTCACTATCCATCTGACGATGCCTTCCTCTTCGTACCAAACTCCATGCGGCCCTGACGGCTCGCCACCAGGCGATATGGCCGTCATCATTAATTAAGCTCCACCTATAAAGGACCCTCCAGATATACTAACTCTAACCTCTGATCTCTAAACTCTCCTCTCCCTCTCTAAGCTCTGCGGAACTCATTTTCGAGCACTCCATTCCTGTTGGCCAGAGCTGATTTGATCGTCGGAAGGTCCTATCGGAGCCACCCCCACCGACTCTGGATGGGACTTCATTTTGCAGATCTTCGATGGCGACCTCGTCCATCTCCGCTCCAGCTGATTCCGACGACGATCAGATTCTGCGTCAATAGATTGGCGCTAGAGAAAGGGCTCGAACCTCCAAGATTTTTTTATTCTTAAAGGAGTGCTCGACGACGATTTTCCTCTTTCCTCTCTGGAGATCTCTCTTCTTAGAGTTCTTTCCTAAAGAGAAAATGCCTCTTAAGAGAGCCTCGACTCGACGATCGATGGCCTCTGCATCCCAATTCCTCCAGATCCGTCTGCTCCTGCTTCAGTCTCAGCAACTCAGGTTCCACCTATACCCACGGTAAATGTGGAGTAGTTCAACCTGCTCGTCCGATAGGTCCGTGGCCTCACGGATGCAATGCGGGCCATGCAGCAGCCTCCGGTGGCGACTCCACCAAGAAATCCACCATCCGGATGTTGAAAATTGGCCCCAAGAAAGGGTACTCGGGTCGGTGTGCCCGCCGCCCCTTAAAAAGAAAAATAGATAGTCAAAGATCCATGTTCGGATCATGGTTCTCCTCTAGAGGAGATCTTTCCCATTTGTAGTCGAAAGTCCCTCAAGATCTGCGACCAGGATGACGCTCTTGATCACAGACTGCGGAAGATAGACCGACGAATTGAAGAGCTTGGCCATGTTGCCCCGGCTCATCTTGCCGACGTCCGCACTGATCCTCCTTTCTCCCTCTAGATTATGCAAGAGCCCGTCCCACCGAACTTTAAGCTCCCTCAGCTTGAAAGCTACGATGAAACCTCTGATCCGGTTGATCATCTGGAGGCCTTCCGAATCATGATGCTACTCCACGGTGCTTCAGACGTCATGCTGTGCCGAGCCTTCCCATCTATCTTAAAGGGAGCAGCGAGAAACTGGTACTCGATGTTGAAGTCGAGTATGATCTTCTCTTTTGATCAGATAAGCAGTCAGTTCGCGGCCCACTTCATCAGCAGCCGACGTCCGTGCTGAAATTCGAATTTTCTGATGAACGTCAAGCAAAAGCAAGAAAAATCCATCTGGGCTTACGTCACCCGGTTTAATGCCGTGGTATGGGAGGTTCGGGACTTGGATCAGTCTATTGCGATGGCCGCACTCAAGGATGGCCTTCAGAAAAATGACTTGCTATTCTCCCTGAAAAAAAAAGTATTTCAGGGATTTTGCTAATCTGCTGGCTCGGGCCGAGAGATATGCTCGTGCGGAAGAAGCCTTAAGGGAGTGGCTGGCAGACGATGGAGAGCCGAACGAAGTTCGACCGTGCTCACGGACTCCCTCTGAGAGCAGGCGGGCTCGAACTCCTCGAGCTCGCCACCTAGAAAGCCCCGATAAAGGGGCGCGAAGAAGTCCTCCTCCCAAAAGGTTCCACGACTACGCCCCCCTCAACGCTCCTCGAACTCAGATTCTCATCGAAGTTAAGAACCAACTGCCAAGATCAGAAGAGTTACGGTCTCCCCCAAATAAGTGTGATCGAAGTAAGTACTACCTCTACCATCGTGACCACGGCCACGATATTGAGGAATGCATCCAGCTCCGAGACAAAATTGAAGAGCTCGTTAGAAAGGGACGGCTGGATAAATTTCTTCGATGCCAGTCTGAAGATCGGCCAAGAGCACTGCCGTAATAAGAAATGATAAGGTCGGCCGCCTCACGGTGTCATCAACATTATCCCAGGAAAGAGCTTGGTACATCGACGATTCGTTACCTCCCAGCGTCAAAGCCAAGAAAAGCATGCTCCAAATTGAGGAGGCCAGCATGAGATAGAAAAGGTCGTCCGCATGAAGAAACACGGAGGAACAACGCTACCACGATCCTGAAACACAGAATTCGGGAATTCATTACCAGTAACTTCCTTTTAATAAAGTTATTCTCTTTCAATAATATACTGTTTCTAGGTGCGAAAACTATGTGATGATAGAAAAAGAAGCAGTTAATAGTCGCCGTGTTAGGAACAGGAGGAGAACCTCGTCCTAACACGGGCAAGTCAAAGACCTTCAACCTCAGCTAGAGATAAGATCTCTCCCGAGTGACCACGACAACCTTGGTCAGAGATAAGATCTCTTCCGAACGACCGCGACGACCTCGGCCAGAGATAAGATCTCTTCCGAACGACAACCTCGATTAGAGATAAGATCTCTCTCGAGAAGCAACCTCGATTAGAGATAAGATCTCTCCCGAGCGACAACCTCGGCCAGAGATAAGATCTCTCCCGAGCGATAACCTCGGCTAAAGATAAGATCTCTTCTGAGAAATAACCTCGGTTAGAGATAAGATCTCTCCCGAGCGACAACCTCGGTCTAGAGATAAGATCTCTCCCGAGTGACTGCTGACAACCTCGGCTAGAGATAAGATCTCTCCCGAGCGACCGTGGACAACCTCGGCTAGAGATAGATCTCTTCCGAGCGATCGAGTCAACCTCGGCCAGAGATAAGATCTCTCTTCCGAGCGACCGTAGACAACCTTGGCCAAAAAATAAGATCTCTCGGCGACCGTAGACAACCTCGGCTAGAGATAAGATCTCTTCCGAGCGACCGAGTCAACCTCGACCAGAGGTAAGATTGGAGACAACATCATCCTGAGACTAGATCTCTCCCGAGTGCCCGTATTAACCTCGGTTGCAGAAGATAAGATCTCCCTGAGTGCCCGCATCAACCTCGATCGGAGATGAGATCTCTTTTGGGCCTCAACTTCAACATCAATTTTGGCTGGAGATGAAATCTTTCCTCCGGGTTTCGATCAGAACCAGCACGAAGCCCAGAAGAGGACTTCGATAGTCGCCTTTTCTGCACTCCCTTCCTTCGAGTTTCGAACTCAAAAGTGGGGGGACAATTGTTGGGGATAAACCCCGCTCCTGCCGAAGTCCAGTTCGGTGCTCAGCCTGAAGCGGCCGGTAGCCACGGAAGAGCTTCAGCGGATGGGCTTTAGTCGAACTCCTACAGTCGGACGAACTGCTTAGCGGCCGAGCTCCTTCGAACTCCCAGCGGTCGGACTTTAGCCGAACTCCTACAGCCGGCCGAACTGCTTAGCAGTCGAGCTCCTTCAGACTCCTAGCAGTCGGGCTTTAGCCGAACTCCTCAACGGCCGAGCTTCAGTCGGACTCCCGCGAGAGCCGAACTCTCTCCACGTCCTTCCAGCCAGATGCCTGCAGAAGTCGAACTCCTTCCGAGCTCCCTCTTTGGTCGAACTCCTTCCGAGCTCCCTCTTTGGTCGAACTCCTCAGTGGTTACGCTCCGACCGAGCTCTTCAGCGGTCGAGCTCCGCTCGGACTCCCACAGGAGTCAAACTCCTTCCGAGCTCCCCCTTCGGTCGAACTCCTCTTGGAGTCCGAACTTCTTTGAAAGTAATATATGCCCAAGTCCACCAACCAACACCTGCTTCCTCGAGCTATGGCTGTCGGACCTCGGTGGTATGGCCACCACTACCAGTCTGGTGATGCCACTCTCTCCATAACCAGTCCCGTGCAATCCACAATCGGATGATATGGCCACCACTACTGGCGATGCCACTCTCCCCGTAACCAGCCCAATGCGATCTACGATCTGCTAGTATGGCTGTCACTATCCACCTGACGATGCCTTCTTCTCCGTACCGAACTCCATGCGGTCTCGATGGCTCACCATCAGGCGGTATAGCCGTTACCATCAATTAAACTCCGTCTATAAAGGACCCTCCAGATATGCTAACTCTAATCTATGATCTCTAAGCTCTCCTCTCCCTTTCTAAGCTTTGCGAAACTTATTTTCGAGCACTCCATTCCTATTGGTCAGAGCTGATTTGATCGTCGGAGGGTCCTGCCAAAACTACCCCACCGGCTTCAGATGAGACTTCGTTTTATAGATCTCCGGCGGCGATCTCGTCCACCTTTACTTTCACTGATTTTGATGATGATCAGATTCTATGTCAACACTACCTATCGATGCTTTCCGTGGGAAAGTTGCTGGACAACCATCCCGTGAAGGTATTGCGGCATGCAATTTGGAATGATATCTTATAACCCAAAGTAATATTATTTTTCGCTTAGTGCACCACTCGAAGTCCAGGACTTGCCGTGATTAAACTATCATGGGAATCTGCATGTTTGTAATTACCTATTATTCTAATTATAACAATAATCTAAAAGGTAATGCCACTAACATGCTTTCTTATTTGTTTTTAAGAAGATTAGATTACAAGAATCACCACTAAAATTTAAACCGGTGGAGCGGGACAGTCAACAGCGTTTGTTTAGCACACCCACCTGCAACATTTCTTTAAAAATTCTCAAATATAGACGACCACGAGACCAGTGCGAGATCAACAACCACCACCTAACTGTCATCGGATGGTGGTCCGTACACTTGGTCGATCCATATCCATGTAGATAACAGAGACCGGTCACTCAAACAGGTTACAATGTTTGGAGGTAACCCGCTTCAGAGGGATATGTCCAATTTTCAATAAGGTCAGTTTGTTGGACCGACGTATCCAAGTAAACAATATCTTATTTAGGAGTTCTCCAGCTCCACAAGTCTTTTTTATGTCAGAATTCCTCCCAATAGTTCCATATATGCCCAATATAAATGCCATTTATTAGGCCATGTGAAGTGTTGGCGGTCGTGGTGTCATAGTCCAATCTCGTGCTTGTTGTTCTTTGTTCTAACATGAAGCCAAGAGGGATGATGGCCTAGATACCTAACTCTACCATCAAACTTAATATTGTATAGCTATCTAGAGAGATTAAGATATGTTTAATATTTTATGATTGGGTTGCTTTAATTACAACAAGTGGCTGGCCTTGGAATCCCATTCTTTTCATATATTGTATATTTCTGGGGTTACAGTCTGGTGCCCATGTCGTCTTGTTGGTCATGTCTTCCAAAAATAGAGTCGATTATGACTCAGGTCGTGCTTGGGTCCACTCAAACCGGTCTGGACTCTCGGGGCCACATTTTCAACAATGTCTGGCGGATTAAATTAGGATTGATTTGAGAATAGCTACGATCAGATATATATTTGATCGGCAGAAGCCAACATCAAATTATTTTAGAACTGATTTGGTTGCATTTTAATTTTGTTGCTGGATTCAAACTCAACTCAATTGGAGAATCGGCTCAAGGCTTGTAAGCATCAGGGTTAACTATGTGATGACAAATTGGCAATCTTCTGTCTTGGCTTTGGTTATGGTGTGAATGATGTTGCATTTGGATTATGTCCGGATCCAGAAAGAGAAAATCTAACAAGTAACATGGGTCTTTGGGGGGCTTGGAATTAGCATTGTCTTATTAGAGGACAGGGTGACGATAGCAAAAACATCTTGAAGTGCAAATGTCTGCAGATTGCCCATTTAATGGAGTATTAAAGGGTCGGCAGTTTATTTTGGTCTCAGGGTTAAAAGATCCAATGTCCGACAAAGAGACAGGTAGGGGGAAAAAAAAAAGGGGGTGGGAAGCGTGAGAAGAATTGCCGCCGAGTAACTAATATTTAAAACTGGATGGCCCATGGGCCCATCCATTTGACATTTGACCAGCTTTAGCCGCTTCCTTCTTCGTTTCCACGCGAGTCCTCTGGGGTGGTCTCATGGGGCCTTCAAGTTATGATTACCATGGGCATCTGCAGCCATCTTTCTTATTTCATTTATCCGTCATTCTCATGGACCTAGATAGGCGAGGTTGTAATGATCATAAGATAAGCATGGAAACTTTCTTATGAGGAACCTTGAAGCATCTGATGCTGCTGTAGAATTGCTTTACATTGACTAGAATCTGTACTACTGGTCTTCTTGAAGACTCCTCTCTCTCTCTCTCTCTCTCTCTCTCTCTCTCTCTCTCTCTCTCTCTCTCTCTCTCCATGTGGAGAGAGAGTTTTGAAGAAGGAAAAGGATAGAGATGGCAAAAATCATGATTGGATCAGATTGGATCAAAAATTTATTTATTTATTTATTTATTTTTATAAGTTAAGCTCGAGTGTCGATCAAATTTCTGATCTAAATTATAAATAGAGCTGATAGATTTTGATTATTCAGTTCAAAAAAAATTAAATCGGGTTAAATAATAACTTTGGATAAGAATTTTTTGAATGATTGATTTTTAAAATTATTATTTGTTTAAAGCATTTTAAAACCGACGATGAAAAATTATATGAATTGAATTTGATAGGTTAGACTAGTTCTATTAGGAATTAAATCTTAGAAAATTGATTAGGTTAGGGTCAAACGATAACCTGCAGATAGGAATGGGCTGAGAGGTTTCACCGAAAATTGGACTGCCTGCAACTAATCCATGGAATTGAAGAGATATAATACAGTTTATAACTAATCCTGAACTATGCGTAGAAAAGAGCCATATAGCGACAACAAAGTAGCACAAGTCTTTCAGAAATCCATTTCATGAAGAGATCTTCCAAGCTCACGTTCAACTACCAAACTGCTAAAGCCGTGCGTAACTTGACGCATGCTACGACCGAGCGGAACGGGGGTTCGATTCTGGTTGGAATCACTTCTCCATGGGTGGTGAAGTGGGTCGGGACAATGTCCTGAAACCGGGCGGACATCTTCATTTAGTTATCCTCCATTTATGCGAACTCCAAAATCATTAACTAGTAACTCCTGACGCTACCAGCACTATATCCCAAGTCCCGTGCACGGTTCCAGCACATTGTTCCACCGAGTGACAGGTTGAGTTGACGACAAGCAGCATTGCTGCTGGCAAAAGTCCCATATTAGAGTCATGCCTGAACTAGAATCCGTTGATAAGATTGTTTGAATTTTCCCTGAATCATCCCATTAACTCCATGTTATGTTGGACTCGGACCACAGAGATCGATACCATTCACTATTCCCTCGATTGACAGGTTTCATTATCCGGCATTAAATACTGGCGATTTACTCGCACAAGAAGAATGGAACAGCCCTGAAATGATGCATAATGATGGATCATAAGAGGACCACCATCAAGTGGCAAACGGTTTGAAGGCGCCAGCTAATTTCTTGGTGAGATCTCTCGGTGCTGGTACCGAGGTCGAGGTGGAATCCTACCTCTCTCTCTCTCTCTCTCTCTCTCATACCAGGGGGATTTAGAAATAATGGTGGAGGGCCTCTCCACGGGTACCGCTATGAATCACCCGTTGCGGTCACCGTCCAGTTCAGTTCAGGATGGCAGTCGAGTACAAAAGGGAATAGTTGGAGAAATTATACTCCATAGACTGTACCATACAAATCATGTGGTCGTGTACGTCAATAATCACAACCACTTCTTATTTTTTGACATAAATACTTGGTGAATGGAGCCGCTATGATTGATGGCCTACGTGGCCACGCGGTGCACATAAATAGGTCATAATTTCCCGAGCTTTAAATTATCTATGATCTCCTCCAATTAAAAATAAATAAATATGATAAATTACTATATTTTATTTATTTATTTAGTTATTATCTCTTAAAGGTAGCTACTGGTTCACCTGTGATAGGCTAGGCTTGTTATAAATGAGGGTTCCCAAACTGAAACTTAAATTGCGGCATTGCACCTCTTCAGGTAGATGATAACTTTGGATCTAGAGATGGGTTCCATCCTTCCATCATGATTCGTGGTCCGGTTGCCAAGTTTGATCGATGCTGGTGCCATAACCAACTAAATGCGTGAAAGGTCCCCCGCAATAAATTCCTGATGATGACTACTTCTAATATGCGGTTGGCGACGATCTGGAAATCGGAAGTTTGAAACAGCTTTACAAAGAGGCAGCAGGGGTGGATAGAAAGTAGCGGCGGTTAACTAATATAAAGGTAATATTCCCTTTTCTAAGGATAAACATACTATTATATTTATTTTTCTGTTATCTAACGTTAGAGCAACTAGATCCATGTTAACCGTAATATTATGACTGCGATCATATGTCATTGATTAGATATTTTAATGAAAAATTATAAATATTTGTCATTACCTTATCCTTATTCTATTATAATTGCTAGATGCACTACTCAACTCAAAAAAGTAATGTTTTTAATTCAATTTTTTTTCAGGTGAAAAAGAAATTATTCATACATTAGTTAAAAGATAAATAACGCCTTTGCTTATTTTGTAATTAACCATTGTTTTCTCATTATAATATTCTTTACGTCCATGAGTTACCCTTAGATTAAATGGCCTTGGTTACCAACAAGTAACCGCATGTTGTACTACATCTGTGTGTCTGATATTTTTAACTCTTAATGATTCAAGTGATATAATTAACAATACGATCGGTCAAAGATGTGATCGATTATTTCATAAGGATATCATTCTTAAGGAGAACGACTAAATGTCACATGCCGGTAATGATGGAACTAAAATAAAAATGGCACAACATAGTGATAAGTTATAATAAACCAAGAACGTGGGAGACGAGGGACTTTTCAGAGACTAGCCAAGCATGGTCTCATTTGGAGCACTGGCTGATGCGAGGGAGAGGAACCACCATAATTTGATCACATGAGCTCCCATGAGGTGTCCAGTCCCCAGTTCCAAGCCAATTTAAGTCCAAATTTTTTTTTTTTTTGATGCATTAGTTATAATCTTAGTACGTATCTGGGAATTTGTTCTACATAAGTTGAAATATATGAAGCAACGACGGCCATGGTTATCCACCAGAAGACATGCACATCATTTTCATAATGCTGGTAGCCACACAACAGCCGGTGGATTTTTTTGGTGGTCACCATTTCAACATTCTTGTGCGAAGCGCAGAGATGAGAAACAATTTAGAAATCACCAATGGACGGCAGATAAATCACATTACGTAGAAACAATTTTCCCCTTCAAGAACTTCTAGAAATAATTATGTAGAGCCTTTATTTCGAACTCTCTTACATAGTACAGTTAAGGAATATCTTTAGAGCTAAAATTTTCTTGCTAATAAAGCATTGCATCTGCTCATTTACTAAGAAAATTTAGATCATATATATGGCAGACTATGAATTGCATATATATCAGACCTGTATGTCGAGTTTCCCTTGAGTCAATTATAATCACAAACCAACATGTTAACAACGTTCTTTTTATAAAACTTTTCTAGGCAATGTATGTTAACCATGTTTACCGTTTGTCCAGTATGATCAATAAGAAAAGTTCCGGAAACAAAAAAAAAAAAAAAAAAAAAAAGCAACGAAAGGAAAACGGTAGGTTCTGAATGCAGACAATAAAGAACATTATTGCCGACAGAAACGGGAAAAGTAGAGAAGAGATTGATGGTAGACTTGTTCTAGGTTGATCAGAAATGATTGAATATTAACGTAGGTGGACTTATTTCTGCAAACATGCTGCAACAAAAAATCACCTACTTTGCTCCTTTCTGATTTGTTTTAAAAAAAAGCCATTTAATTTATAAAGGATAAGCCAGATCTATTTGGCCACCTTTTTGTTAATAATGAAATGCATACTCTGCTTTGGAACCAGTGATTTGAGACTGCCATGATGGAAGGAATTCAAAAGGTCCATTAAGCTAATCAACTAGAGACAACTAATGTATCTTTATGGTGAAAAGCAATGATAAAAGGAATTCAAAAGAAAAAATAAATAAATAAATTGTTCATTCAATCCCATCTTGAAATGGCAAAAGCTCTATTTCTCTACATTCTCTAGCCATCTGATGGATGTATGCTCTTAAAGTTCCTTATAATCTAATATACCCATCATGTCTAATCTTCCTTGAAAAAAGGAGGGAAAAAGGGTAATAGCCAACAAGATAACAAGAACCAAGTATCTCCAACAATTCAGCCTACAGGAACTCAAATCTCCTACAACTGCTGGCATTTAAAACGAGAGCCACTAGAAATGATAAAATTAGGGAATCGAGACGTGAAAATTAATGAGCCTTGAGTAACTTTTAATAATGTATAACCATCTGAAGACCGTCAAAAATTCTTAAGCAATGTAAAGAAATTGTCATCTTCACCCAAGAACCGAAAGAGAGAGACTACCATCATTACAATCCAGGTCCTTTCCCAGGAGAATGTGGTCAAAAAAATATGGAGCCCAACACCATACTGAGAAGGCTCCATGTAATGATTAAGCTCAGTATTGAGCACTAAGAACGGACATCTGATTCCTGGTAAAGCAACTTGCAGAAATGAGGGGGCCTAGAAGACCAACCAGAAAGCATTCACTAGAACCAAACAAGGTGGACTCATGGAATTATTCTAATTTGACTAATATGTGAGAATACTTTTGTCATCATAGTTATTCAGCATGGCAAACTTTAGGAACAACAGGGAGCACATTCAACAGAATACTTAATCCACAAGAAAATCTATAAGTTATATTTGTGCAGTATGATCTACCATTCATGCCTAAGTGTCCAAAATAAATAGGCTGGTCACATTGAAATAAATAATGAAGCTTTCCAAGGAAACAAGTTGGAGAATATGTGGCCTGAATTATCCAAAGAACATCATGCAGACCGGCACCATGAACACCTTTTGAAGCAGGTAAACATTACAAGTTTTTAATATCAACCTTTATGTTTTCCTATCTTTAATTTTCTAAGCTAGCCAAACAAGCATCTAGATTTGTCAGTTCATTTCATCTTAAAAAGCAACAAACTTCTTGAACAGCTTAAGACTAGGTCCAGAGCACAAGAAAAAGAATCTATTAAAAGCAAAGAGAAGAATTTTTCTTCTTTTTTTTTTATTTTAAAAAAAAAGGAAATAGAAATAGAGAGACATGGATAATGAAAAGAAACAAAAGGTCAGGAAGAACAAGTAATCAATTCCGATCTGAGAACGTTCAAGGCAGATTAGTTAGTAGATTCCATATGGAAGAAAGGTTATGGAAGGGGCGTTCATTCATAATGGCTTTCTCAAAGGAAACATTATTCACAGGCACGTATCTGAAGGGGCTGATCTAACGAGCTGACAGGTATAATTCTCTCCAAATGGAGGGTTAAGTGCCTAACTCTTTCTATATATATGGTTTAAATCTCTCAACATCTTCTAACCATGCTCATAAATATCTGGATTAGTGCAAACCATTTAGAGCTTTCGCATAATTGCATGTGAGTATTAATTGTTGTTCTCCTTTTGGATTAAATCATTGCTACATTTTTGCAGCATGATCATAAGAACTGGCAGCAAAGGAAGATATCTTGGTAGATCTTAATGAAACATTCAAGTGTAGCAATTCAAGGATTTGAAATGGGAATAAAATTATCTTGATTTTGGGCAGAAATTTAGTTTTTGTTTCTTTTTTTTACAATTTCTGGGGCACAGTATGTTATGTTGATGCATGCATGCACATACAGAACACATACACAAATACAACTGTATGCGCATATATACATATCTCCATGTCTGCTTATGCTATGCCTCAGGAATCAATCTATAAGTCTACAATGTTGTATCTTTTGCCACTAACAGATTGTATCTGTTAAAGTTTACTGTATTAAGTCAATTTCTTTACAATTTTCACATGTGCCAAAGTCCAGTTAAAAAAAAAAGTTTGCCCATAGCGTGCATGACCATTAGTCGGAAGAACATGAGAATTATAAGCAAGCCTCAGAGAGGCGTGTCAGTTCCACACAAGGTTTTCTTATCCATGCCACTAATTAGATGTCACAACACCATGCAGATCACCATCTTAAAATTGTTCAAACCTCGATAGAGCAAGGAAATAAGATTCAGAAGAAAAACAAAAGCGGGTAGTGGGATCAATAATAGGGGATGAAAATGCCTAATAATTTGCCTAATTAAATCCATGTCACCTATCACAGGCACAAATTAACATATATTAAATGAAAAATGTAACAGACAAATCGATTAGGATTCATTTATACTGAAGATTTTGCCTGAATCAAGAAAAAAGAGAAATCAACACTAGGGCATCACCCAAAGAACTCTTAATGGACAAGATAGATGTATTCCTAGTAACACCTTTGCTGCAAACTCAGACAGATGGAAAGAATTTATTGAGATTAAATGGCAATGAGTAGAATTCATCACTTCTGTTGTCTGTCTTGAACGACCGGAACTTGTCCCACCAATGATAACCCCTGTCTTTCTTAACAGCACTATCATGCCTATTCAGGGTGTTGTCCAAGAAATATGCCACAAAGCCAGCAACAAATGGCTTTGAAGAGAACATCACATTAATGATATCATTAAACTGGAAAAATAAACAAACCATCAGTATAGTGCCAATAAACTTCAGAAATTGAAAAACAGAATGTTCATTGATTGTGGCTATTTTACATACCCATCTTGCATGAGTGTGAACTGGACCATAACCAGCAACGGAGGTGTATTCATTGAAGTATTGTGGAACTGATAGACCCATAAACACAGAGAATCCTAAGATGAACTTTGTTCGAAAGCTGTTGAGATTGCAAAACTGAAGGAAACTGAAACCTGCAGCACCTGTATTTGCATGCCAACAACACTTTATGATCCACAAAATAATATAAATATAACTGCAAGTTAAGACATTGTCATAGATTGATGATAAGCTATTTTCAATACATAGTGCTTACCAACATATGCAAAGAGGAGGCAATAAAGAGCTGCAATAATCGGGGCTGGAATGGATGCAAAAACTGCTCCAAATTTTCCTGAATGATACAAGGAAAATTGGTTAGTCAACATTGGCAGTCCAACCATGCAGGATACTAAAACTAAGTTCCTGCTATGCGTAACATGTATATCATTTCTAATGATCTTCTACCACCATAAGAGGAATCATTTTTCTCAAAGCAGCAAAATATATTACAAAAAGCATTGTTGTAAAATGACACAAGTCAGACAGAAGTACAAGCAATCGCAAAGGTCAACCAATCAAATGGGCATATTTTCAGTTAAATGGTACCTTAATTTTTTTTTTTTAGGAAAAAAAACTCATCACTGTCACATGATGATTTCATGAGAACAAATTTCACAAATTCCTTTAGCGAAAGGCAGACTTCAAATATGTTGTATGAACATCTATTTCAGTTAGTATCCAAAATTGCAAAATGCAAATAAAGACTACAAAGAATATTAGCAACAGTGCCTCTTCAAGAGTTATGTACATGTTCAATGCAGCACTCGAGCATGTCATACATATAATCTTCAATTACTATAATACAATTTATGAAGTTGTTATATTAGAACCAGGCACAGAAAAGTATTTACTGGCTTGCACTAAAACCCATAACATTTGACTGATACTCAAATTCCCTAGAAATCAAATATTTATAAGTTTGTAGAAGGAGGCAGCAAGATATGAACAACTTACCAAGGATGGAAAAGAAGATCATGAATCCTGCAGATATTTGCACAACTCGACGGCTTCCAATACTTGTCACGGCTAGCAAACCAGCATTTTCACTGCAGCAGAGTTAAACATGAAGCTTTCGGGCAAGCAAAATCTGTCACTTATTAAAACATGCCAATAAATGTTTCATCTAAGCCTTACACTGATACCGAGGACCCATTTGCAGTTCCAAATACTCCATCCAGCAAGATACCAACCCCCTGGAATCAGAATATTATTATGAACTCCAGTTGTTCAAAATGTAGGATAAAAATATTTGATAATGTATTTTATGGAAAATGTTGTTTAACTCTATACCTGCCAACCAATACCACGACTGAGAATTGAAGGAGGCACTGGTGTTGCACCTGCATACCTTGAAACCGCTATGAAAGTGCCAGTGGACTGCATATGTTCACAACATATTGAAAAAAATGCATCAATCACAGTAAGCTGTCTAGTGTAGCTCTAGCAGTTCTGGACTTGCTAGTATCCCAATTTTTCAAAAACATAGTGCAATCTAACCTCTACAAGTGCAACAAATGAAGCAGCCATCATTGCAAAAGCTTCACCAGCATCAAATGTTGGTGCTCCCCATTGAAAAGGATAAGGAACTCTTATCCTGCACATTGTATTCCAAAATACAGATGTCAAAGGATAGAATTACATTCATAACAAGGATGTCCTTTAAACGCATTTACAGAATCACTCATATTCAGGGAACCATCTTAATAAAAAAAGGTGATCAAAGCATACCAGGGAGATCCACTGACAAGTCCAGAACGATCAGTGCGGCAATGCAATTGCGTCTTCGGTGCCGCATGCCTATAAGCTCCACCGATAGTGAGCAAGAATGCATAAAGCCATACAATAGCAACTGAGAAAATGACAGCAAATTTATCCAATACAGGCTTCGCTGCATGCATAGCATGCGGCATGTACTGTGAAAAATAAAATAATACAAAAAAAAAAAAAAAGAGTCACTGATATTAACCACCAAGGTTTTAGCAACAAACATGCATGTCACGTTGGCGCAAGTTGAAGAACAAATAGATAAGTGGATTTTGATGCTTTTGTACGTTTGAATGGAAAGCCTCAATCTAGAATACCTGTGAAAATATTATCAAAAGAATTATTTGTGGAAGACCAATTTCGATGCATTTGGCAACCTGGGTGTTGATCACATTTTATATCAGCATTTGCAGACTCATGATTGGATAATCCATGTTAACCAGAAGCTTGACAAAGAAAATCATTACCCTCACAAGGTCCCCTGCACTAGTATTTGCATATGAGAGCTATGTGAAGATAATTAACAGCTTACCCCAGGAAAACCAAGCTCATAGAGCCCAAACCCAGCTAGTGCGACCAGAGGAACAGCTGATAGTGGACTTAAAAATCTGGACATATATTTTAAAAAGGCAAGAAAACATAAATTAGCATACAATGACTCATAACAATAGTTTTAACAAAGAATAGTAATTCCATACCAACCTAGTGACATTGCGCCACAGGCCACTGAAACCAACAATGATTTGAAGGGTTGAAGCAACAATTAGTGCACCTTGGGTTCCACGCATGATACGGAGGAATTTCTGCAAGATATGATCATATATATAACAGCGCATTATTAACCAAAGAGAATAAGGACATCAGATGGAGGAGTCCAATGGCAACCTCACGAGGATCCACAATATTACTGTAACGACCAGCCAAAATGATAGAGATGGTGGGCACAACAAAGGTATATGATCCGCCGATTACTGCTGGCAAGCGAGTTCCAAAGTAGGTTTGTAGCAGAGTGTTCAAACCAGCCACAAACAGCAATGTCTGGATCACCCTGGCTTTCTCATCCTAGTAGATCAAAGAAAAACAAGTATTGATGATATTTTTTTTTCGAAAACTAGATAGCAATGAACTACAGAGATATAGCACAATCTACATAATTTAATAAAAGATTCGTTATTAGATTGTGAATTCGGTCTTACATTGCCTCCCCCCATCTGAGGAACAAGTGCAGTGGGAATGATAACAGTTGTGCCCAGCATAACCAGATAATGTTGGAAACCAAGAAGAATTGCCTCGGCTGCATCAGAAACAACAACAAACAGCACCAAGATCAAATCAGCATTCTCCCATCACATCAAATATCTCAGTGATAAAAAGCAAAAAACATTTATAAAAACGCAAATCAGGGGGCTAATAAAAAAGGCACGTTGGTGGGATTCATTGAAATTAAGTGACTTCTGAAACGAAAAAAATGGACACAAAATTTAAGGAAAGCATATTCGATTAACAAAAAGTAAACCAACCCTCAAATATTAAAAAATAGAGAACCATTTGTGACTTTCCGCTGGAAATCGAGATATAACCAACTCAGATTCTAGTAGAGAGAGTCAAGTAAAGAAGAAAAATTGCATCTTTCCCAATTACACCAACCAGTTCTAAAACCAAAATAGAGACTAGTAGGCTTCATTACCTCAACAACCACAAGGTAAACAACCTGAATGAAATAAATTTAAGAAAAGAACAGCAAACAAAAGGGAAAACATCACAAAAAACTATTAAAAAGAAATAGTGGAACTGACGCCAATCAGGAGGGCTTTTGACGCAGAAGGTAACATTCAGCTGTTCCTTCGCCGGGTGGGGCACCAACTCATCCTGCTTCTGCGCCGCCGCTCCGCCTCCAGCCATTGTCTCCTCTCTCTCTCCCTTCTACTTTAAAGAAGGAAAAGCAATGAATGTGGCAAAAGAATCACGAATCCAACTCCACCGCTCTCAAAAACCCAAATGCCTGCAGAGATTCGAACTCGGAAAACTGCCTCCAACCAAACCAAGGGCAAGATTTCGGGGAATAAAGGATTAAAATCCAAACTTTCCCCAATCAGAAGGGCCGAAAAGTAAAACCCGGAGCGGGAAACCAAGCCACCACGAAGACACGGACAAGAAGACGGGGTGGAGAGAAATGCCCCTCCAATGACTTACAGGGTGGCAAGTAACCGAAATGACCACGCCTCCCCCCACAAGCGCGCCTCCTTCTATCTCTTTGTCCCGCCTCTGCCCAAAGGAATCTTCCGCAAACCCCAAAACCTCCTTCCTTTTTTTTAAAATTTTTTTTCCCTTTTTTTTAAAGCTGGGTTCTGCATGAAGGAAAGAGTGCAGCTTCCAAAGTTCCACCCCAAATGGAAAAATAACGAAGGGTTGAAAATGAGGGGCGCAAGGGAACGTGCACGGAGGTTGAGATGGGAAAGAGAGGAGGAAAGAAACAGAAAATTGGATCCTCTCTCCAACGCAGCGGTTTTCACACCCCAACGCAGGTGGTAACGGTGCAAAGCAAAACAAAGGAGAGTTATTCACACACTCTTCCTTTCTAAATGAATCTACCACTTGAAACCAATGATCCAAAAGATGGGTGCAAATGGTGCTGAGATTATAAATGAAGGGTGGGTCTTAAAAGTCCCTCCAAAAGGAGGCAACCGACACAATCTTGATTCTGCTGGATTTATTCGGCATACGGACAAAATAACGGTAACGGTGAAAAGGGGAAAAGGAGAAAGGGAAAGGGAGAAAATTTTATTTTACTGGGATGTCCATTTCGCTCCTGACGATGGCCTCCTTAACCTCTCTCTCTCTCTCTCGATCGACTAGCCGCCCTCGTCTCTCACCATCACCGCATCTTCTTTGCGCGTCTTCATGTTTGAACTTTGAAAGCGGGAAGGAAGAGAACGGCATCATGAGTCCAACGGTTGTCTTATAATGCCGTTAGATGACCATGGGCTCTCGCGTTCTCAGGAAAAAAGCTTAATAAAATCCTAAAAAAAGATTAGCTACAGTAATTGCTGTCTTAATCAAGCTTAATATAAAAGATGTGATCAAAAAGTTTACAAACCTATGGGAATTGAGAGAAGATTTATAATGTAGGAGAAAACATGCAATCTTATGTGTAAGTAGTTTGGCATCAAGTTTTATTGGATTTTCGGATAAATAGATTCAAAAAATTTATATTAAAAAAATAATATAATATTGATGATGTATTTGTTAAGAGTGTATACCATGATTGTCGGAGCCAAAAACTTCATAAAATTAGCCCAGCCATCCAGATATTTTTTTTTTTTTTTGGGTTGTGAGCATTAGCGAGCCAGCCAAATGATGAGCAAGAATTAAGTAGAGATTAATTAAGAGAAATAAAAATTTTGATTTACATTAATTATTAAATATAATTGTATGCATAATTTGTGGGAGGGGAGAAAAATCATAGTTATCACGTTACCAACGTATGTTGCGGACCAGTTACGTTTTCCAATACTAGATGGTCTACAATGAAATAGGTGGCAGCATGCAGTATTACTTGAGAGAGATACTCGGGTACAAATGGATGAAAGCGCGTGAATTCATGCATATGGTGCACCCTCGAAGAAGGCTGCAAATGGATCTGATTGACATGTGATAGTATATAATTAAGGATAACTTTAGTGGTTGGACTAAGTTAGATCATGCATGATTACCTCAACTTCATCAAAATTAAGTTTATTTTTTTAGACTAAAATAAAGTATTGATATAAGTTTAATATGAATATATCTAAAAAAATTAAAAAATAAAATATTTCTAAGCAGCTTTAGGGCTATCCTCATATTCATTCAAAAAGGCCCTCAAAATTCTTCATAATAAAAACGACCATCTAATCTACTACAATATTCATCTTTCAAAAGATATATCTGATAATTAGGATATGTATCCCAGCAGCAGTCTCAAGGTGTCTTGTAACAAGGGATAAGTGATGTCTTTCCACACATATCTCTAAATTTAGATCACCACCATAGTTCAATCTTCCTCAATGACTAGCTAGTCGGCTAGTAGGGTTTGCCGCAAATATGCAACCCCCATCCAAATGGCTCAAAGCTTCATTCTAAATACTATGGACTCAAAAAGATGGCTCCCTCCAATCGACACCAATATGGAATCAGGCCCAAAAATTAGATTAAGTTCACAGGGAAAAAATTTGGATCAATTGTTACAGTTGGCAATAGCTAAGAATGTGATTCTAAATATATTTCAAAATGGTTTAGTTTAAAACAAGGTCACCATTTTCAAATAGATCTACTTATTATGCAGAAGATACAAAGTTTGAGTGTCTACCAGCATTAGAAAGACAAATGATTGAATATAAAAGAAGGGGAAGTGGGCAAGCCATCTTACGTAATGCAGACGAACCGTCCAAAATACTCTAGCCAGGACTTTTAAGTCTCCATTCACAGTTAAAAATTTTAGGATGGAGAAAAACTATATATAATATTATTTATTGGTACAGAATCTGTTGACGTCGGATCAAGTTAGAGTTGAAAAAAATGAAAATATCATCAGTGATCTGCAAAATAAAGTTCCATCCAAAGTCGATGGTGGTGGCTCTGATAGAATCCTCCAATGATCAAGTCAACTCTTCTAGCCAATAAAAATAGAGTGCTCAGGCTAGAGTTCGACAGAGTTTTGGAAAGGAGAAGAAGGCTTAGAAAAAACGTATCTGGAGGATCTTATTTTATAGACAGAGCGGGTAGCAGATTGATGGTGACAACCATACCATTCGGTAGTGGACCGCGTGGGATTTGCTACAAAGAAAGAGATATCGTCAGACTGATAATGGCAGCCATACCGTCTGATCGTGAGCCGCATGGGATTTATTATGGAGAGAGAGGTGTTGCTAGACTGATAATGATAGCCATACCATCTGATCGTGGATCGCATGGGATTTGTTATGGAGGGAGAGGTGTTGCCAAATCGATAATGGCAGCCATGCCGTTTGGTGGAAGCATGTATTCGAAATCCGACTGGGCTAAAGAAGTCCAACTACTAATCCGAAAGAAGGTCGGCTTCTAGAGGAATCTGACTGAAGAAAAAATATGGAAGGAGTTCGACTTCTGTAGAAATTCGACTAAAGAAAGAATCCAAAAGGAGTTCGGCTCCTGAAGGAGTCCGACTGAAGAAAAAATCCAAAAGGAGTTTGACTCCTATAGAAATCCATCTGGAGGAGAAGTTTAGAAGGAGTTTGGCTCTTGAAGGAGTCCGACTGAAGGAGTTCAGCTCCTGTAGAAATTCGACTGAAGGAGTCTGGAAGGAGTTCGACTTTTGTAAGAATCCGTCTGAAGGAAGAATTCGAAAGGAGTTCGGCAGAAATTCGGCTCCTGAAGAAGTTTGATTGAAGGAGAAATTCGAAAAAAGTTTGGCTCCTATAAAAATCTGTCTGAAGAAGGAATTCGGAAGAAGTTCGGCTCCTGAAGAAATTCGTTTGAAGGAGAAATATGGAAGGAGTTCAACTCTTGTAGAAATCCAACTGAATGAGAAATCCGAAAGAAGTTTGGCTCCTGAAGGAGTCTGACTAAAGAAAAAATCTAAAAAGAGTTTGGCTCCTATAGAAATCCGTCTGAAGGAAGAATCTAGAAGGAGTTCGGCTCCTGAAGGAATCCGTCTAAAGAAAAAATATGAAAGGAGTTTGACTCCTGTAGAAATCTAACTGAAGGAGGAATTCGGAAGGAGTTCGGCTTCTGAAGGAGTCTTACTGAAGGAGAAATCCAAAAGAAGTTCGGCTCCTGTAGAAATCCATCTGAAGGAGAAGTTCGGAAGGAGTTCGACTCCTGGTGGAGTCCGACTGAAGAAAAAATTTGGAAGGAGTTCGGTTCATGTAGAAATCCGACTGAAGGAGGAGTCCGAAAGAAGTTTGGCTTCTGAAGGAATCCGTCTGAAGGAGAAATATGGAAGGAGTTTGACTCCTGTAGAAATCTGATTGAAAGAGAAATTCGGAAGGAGTTTGATTTCTGAAGGAGTCCGACTAAAGGAGAAATCTAGAAGGAGTTTGGCTCCTGTAGAAATCCATCTAAAAGAGGAGTCCAAAAGGAGTTCAGCTCCTGAAGGAGTCCAATTGAAGGAGAAATCAAGAAGAAATTTGGCTTCCATAGAAATCTGACTGAAGGAGGAGTCCGAAAGGAGTTCGGCTCCTAAAGGAGTTCGATAGGAATTTGGCTTCTGGAGGAGTTCAGCTGGAATTTAGCAGCTAAAAAAGTTCGGCCAGCTGAAGGAGTTCGACTAAGGTTTGGCCGCTGAAAGAGTTCGGCTGTGGTCCGATCGTTGATCGAAGCTCTTCTGTGATTATCGATTGCTTTAGGCTAAGCATCAGGCTAGACTTCGACAGAAGCAGAGTTTATCTCCAACAATAGTCTTCCCACTCTCGAGTTTGAAATTCGAAGGAAGGGAGTAAAAAAAAATGACTTCCAAAGTTCTCTTTTGGGCACTACACCCATTAAGGTTGAAGTTCGGAAGAGATCTTATCCCCAATCAAGGTTGATATTGAAGTAGAAGCTCGGAGGAAATCCTATTTTCAGTCGAGATTGACGTTGAAATTGAAGATCGTAGGAGATCTTGCTTCCAGTCGAGGTCCAAGGAGATCTTGTCTCCTGTTGACGTTGCAGTTGAAGCTCGTGGAAGATCTTATCTCTAGCTAAAGTTGAAGTTGAACTTGAGGCTCGGAGGAGATCTTGTCTCCAATCGAGATTAAAGGAGATCTTATCTTCTATTGACGTAGACGTTGAAGCTCGGAAGAGATCTTATCTCTAACCGAGGTTGAAGAAGATCTTATCTTCTATCGAAGTTGACGCTGGAGCTCGAAGGAGATCTTATCTTCAGCCGAGGTTGAAGGAGATCTTATCTCCTATAGAAGTTGACGTTAGAGCTCGGAAGAGATCTTAGCTCTAGCTAAGGTTGAAGGAGATCTTATCTCCTATTAAAGTTGATGTTAGAGCTCGGAGGAGATCTTGGTTGAACAAGATCTTGTCTCCTATTGAAGTTGACGTTAGAGCTCGGAGGAGATCTTATCTCCAACTGAGGTTGAAGATCTTATCTCCTGTTGACGTTGAAGTTGAAGCTCGAAGGAGATCTTATCTCAGTCGAGGTTGAAGAAGATCTTATCTTCTATTGAAGTTGACGTTGAAGCTTGGAGGAGATCTTATCTCCAACCGAGGTTGAAGAAGATCTTATCTCCTATTGAAGTTGACGTTGAAGCTCGGAGGAGATCTTATCTCCAGCCGAGGTTGAAGGAGATCTTATCTTCTGTTGAAGTTGACATTGAAGCTCGGAGGAGATCTTATCTCCAACCGAGATTGAAGGAGATCTTATCTCCTATTGAAGTTGACGTTGAAGCTCGGAGGAGATCTTATCTCCAGTCGAGGTTGAAGGAGATCTTATCTCCTGTTGACGTTGAAGTTGAAGCTCAGAGGAGATCTTATCTCCAACCGAGGTTGAAGTTGAAATTGAGGCTCGGGAGAGATCTTATCTCCTGTTGATGTTGAGGTTGGAGCTCGGAGGAGATCTTATCTCCAGCCAAGATTGATGTTGATGCTCGGAGGAGATCTTCTCTTCAGTCGAGGTTATCGTTGAAGTAGAAGCTCGGAGGAGATCTTATCTCCAGCCAAGATTGAAGGAGATCTTATCTCCTGTTAAAGTTGACGTTGGAGCTCGGAGGAGATCTTATCTCCAATCGAGGTTGAAGGAGATCTTATTTCCTATTGAAGTTGGGCACAATAGGGCCGTTGTCGGGGCTTTCCTTCTCACCTCGTCTAAAATGAACGAGGCCTTCGACTTTGCTCATATTAGGATGAGGTTCTCCTCCTATTCCTAATGGACTGTGGGGATACATAAGGACCGTTATAAGAGCCTCTCCCTCCATCTCATTTAAAATGAATGAGGCCTTTGACTTTGCTTATGTTAGGATGAGGTTCTCCTCCTATTCCTAATGGGCTATGGGGGCTCATAAGGGCCATTGTCAGGGCCTCTTCCTCCATCTCATCTAAAATGAACGAGGCCTTCAACTTTGCTCATGTTAGGATGAGATTCTCATCCTGTTCCTAACGAGCTGTAGGGGCATATAAGGACCGTTGTAAGGACCTCTCCCTCCATCTCGTCTAAAATGAACGAGGCCTTCGACTTTGCTTGCGTTAGGATGAGGTTCTCCTCCTATTTCTAACGGACTGTGGGGGCATATAAGGGCTGTTATCAGGGCTTCTCCCTTCATCTCGTCTAAAATGAATGAGACATTCGATTTTACTCACGTTAGGATGAGGTTCTCCTCCTATTCCTAACATGACCATTTTTAATTACTTCTTTCCTGTCATCACATAATTTTTGCACCAAGAAATAATAATGTTGAAATGAAGGAGTTTTATTGCAAAAAAATTACTGGTAGTATATCCTCAAAGTTTTTGAGTTCCAAGATCGTGGGAGTGTTGTTCCTCCGAGCTTCTTCAGATGATAAGTTTCTGGTCGGATGACTTCCATCACTTCATACGGATCTTCTCAATTTGGGGCAAGCTTTCTCTGACTTTAAGGCTGGAAGATGGCAGCTCGTCGAAGCACTAAGTTCTCCACTTTGAACGTTTTACTTCTGACTTTGGAGTTATAATATCGGGCCATCCTTCATTTGTAGACCGCCATCCGAATCTGGGCTTTCTCTCTTTTTTCTTTTAGGAGATCGAGGTTGGATCTGAGGTCTTGCGGATTATGCTGCTCATGGAAGGCCACGATCCATGCTGATGGGAGTTTAAGCTCGACTGGTATGACTACCTCCATTCCAAAGGCCAAGACGAATGGTGTTTTCCTAGTCAGCAGCCTTTGAGTAGTTCGGTACGCCTAGAGGATGCAGTAGAGTTCGTCCGCTTCCTTTGCTCTGTCGAGCCTCGTCTTGATGCCTTGCAGTAGAGTCTAATTGGTCACTTCAGCTTTTCCATTTGCCTATGGGTGAGCTATCGATGTGAACTGATGAAAGATGTTTAGGTCTTCGCAGAATTCAGCGAACCTCGTCCCAACGAACTATCGCCCATTATCTGTTATGAGAATTTGGGGCAGACCGAATCGGTAGACTATTGACTTTCAGATGAAGTTCTGTACCTTGGCTTCGATAATTTTTGTTAGTGATTTGGCTTCGACCCATTTGGTGAAGTAGTCGATCGTGACTAAGAGAAACTTTCACTGCCCAGATGTCATCGAAAAAGAGCCAAGTATGTCCATTCTCCACTGTACAAATGGCCAAGATGCGCGTAGCGGAGTAAGCTCGGAGGTCGGCTGTCTTTATATGTTTGCATTCTTCTGACAGCGATCACATTTCTCGACATACTCCATAGAATTATGGTACAAGGTCGGCCAATAATACCCTTGCCAAAGTCATTTTTGTGATAAGGATCTGGCTCCTACGTGACTTCCATAAATTTTTTCGTATACTTTTTATAATACGAAGTCGACCTCTGAAGGTCAGAGATATCTCAGCAGCGGTAGTGAATACGACCTCTTATACAATCTGTTCTCGTACAAAACATATCGGAAGGCTTGATTTTTGAGTTTTCGAGCTTCTTTCAGATCACGAGGAAAAACTCCCTTCTTGAGGTAGGCAAATAATGGATCAATTCAGCTTGGCTCGGGCTCCGTTTGCATAACGACCTATGATTTTTCTAAGCTTGGACATTTTAGAGTCTCAAAAAATACTTCTTTGGATAGTTCGGTTGGAACTGATGTAGCCAATTTAGAAAGAAGGTTGGCTCCTATATTTTCTGCCCTTGGAATCTGTCGAATGCCAAAACTACCGAAGGTCGGAGTCAAATCCTTTACTTTCTCTAAATATTTCATCATACTCTCCTCCCATGCTTCATAGTTGCCACTAACTTGATCGATCATTAATTAAAAATTACTGTAGACTTGGAGCCGATCTACTTTTAATTCTCTTGCTATTTTTAACCCAGCGATCAACGCTTCATACTCGGCCCCATTATTAGTCGTGAGAAATTCAAAGCGTAGCGCGTGCTCGACGATAACTCCCTCGGGACTGACTAAGACTAATCCCGTATCTGCTCCAGTAGAGTAGGACGAACCATCCACGTATAGAGCCTAAAAGCCTTTGGAAAGGTCGGCACTCTCCTCGGGGAGGCTCGGTTGCGATAGGACTGTCTCGTTCTGTTCAAGCTCGGCTTCAGCTGGAATGGTATATTCTATTATAAAATCTATCAATATCTGGGCTTTGATTGATGGTCGGGGTTGATAGTTGATGTTAAATTTTGTGAGCTTGATTGTCCATTTTGCGATTCTCTCGAAAGTGTTCATTTGATGAAGGACTGCTTTTATTGATTGATCCGTGAGGACTGTTATGATGTGCCCTTAAAAATATGATTGGAGTCTCCTGACAGTAATTAGAAGAGAGTAAGTTAATTTTTCTAGCCTAGAGTACCTGATCTCTGCATCCCTCAGGATCCGACTTATATAGTAGATTAATCGTTGCATCTTCGCTTCTTCCTTGATCAGGACTGCTGCCAAGGCCACCAAGGAGACTGCTAGGTACAGAAATAATTTTTCTCTGAGTTCGGGCTTTATCAGCAATGAAAGTGAGTCGAGGTAGTTTTTGAGCTCCTCAAATGTCCATTGGCACTCCGCTGTCCAGCAGAAGTTCTTTAGTTGTCTGAGAACTCGAAAGAAGGGCATGCATCGCTCGGCCGATCTCAAGACGAAGCGATTTAGGGATGCCACTTTTTCAGTCAGGCGTTGAACTTCTTTGATTATTTTTGGAGCAGTCATCTTCTGAATGGCTCGAATTTTTTTTGAATTTGCTTCAATCCCACGTCTTGACATCATAAATCCTAGAAACTTCTCAGAGGTTACACCAAAGGTGCACTTGGTTGGATTCAGTTTCATCTTATGCTTCCTGAGTGCACTGAAGGTCTCTTCAAGATCGACGAAGTGGTCTATAGAAGTTCGGCTTTTGACGAGCATGTCATCCACGTACACCTCCATATTGCAGCTGATTTGCTTCTTGAAGATCTTGTTGACCAAGCGCTAGTACGTTGCCCTTATATTTTTGAGTCCAAATGGCATAATCCTGTAACAATAAAGATCACGGTCAGTAACAAAAGCAGTTTTCTCCTTGTTCTTCGGTGCCATCTGTATCTGATTATAATCAAAGAAGACGTCCATGAAGGTGAGGAGTTTGTGGCCCAAAGTTGCATCTATCAATTGATCAATCTTGGATAGAGGGTAGCTATCTTTTGAGCAGATCTTGTTCAGCTTTTTGAAGTCTATACACATCCTCCACTTATTATTTGCCTTTTTGATGAAGACCACGTTTGAGACCCAGGTCGGATAGTTAACTTTGTGGATGAATCTAGCTTTGAGGAGCTTATCTACTTCTTCTATAATTGCTTTCTACCTCTCCGAAATGTGGTTGCGCATCTTCTCTTTTATCGATCGATGCTTCGAATTAATGGCCAGCCGATGTTCCATGACCTCGGCATTAATTTCTAACATATCCATTGAGGTCTAGATGAAAACCTTCGCATTCTTCCTAAGGAAGGTGACGAGTTACTCCCAAACCTCATCCCCCAAGTTGGAGCTGATCTGCACTGCGTGTTCCGCGTTCCCATCATTTAAGGGCATAGACACAAGGTCCTCCATAGGCTCGCCCCGCTCGTCGATGAGGTTATCGTGGACATCCAGCCCATCAATAGGATAAGGATCGAACTATTCTTTCTTATGCAGGGTGATTGAGTAGCAGTGCCTTGCTAGAGCTTGATCTTTCCTAACCTCTCCGATCCCATGACTTGTAGAAAACTTCATCTTTAAATAATAAGTTGATACCACTGTCCAAAGTGCATTTAAACCAAGTCGATTGAGAATAGCGTTATAGGCAGATGGAGCCTTTACGACTAAAAAATTGATCTGTGCCTTAGCCAACTTCGGACGTTGCCCTGCAGTCATAGCGAAGATCATTATGCCCTCAACTGGTATGGCATCGCTAGTAAAGCCTACCAATACAGAGTTCATCAGTCTCAAATAGTTATTGAGTAAGAACATTTTTGAGAAAGTATCATGAAATAAAACATCAGTCGAGCTTTCATTATCTATCAAAATACGACGTACATCATGGTCGACAATGTTTAAAGAGATTACAACCGCATTATTGTGCGAAAACTGGACCCCTGAGCATCTGTCTTAGTGAAGGTTATGGATTCTTCAATCCTCCATCTCTTCACTGATCCCTCGGATCTGCTGGCCTTTCCTCATCAAAATCCCTCCGAGATAGTATTGATGATGCCGAGAATCGGTCGATCTTCTTGTTGATCCTTTCTTCTTGATGGTTCAGGCTACGGTAATGCCCTCGATCGATCTTTTCGCCCTTCAGACCGTTGCCATAAGAATCGACCAAGTCTACCACGTCTGATGAGCTCCTCGATCTCATCTTAGAGTTGGATACACTCCTCAGTATCATGACCGTGGTCATGATGATAAAAATAGAACTTGTTAGGATTGCGCTTGCTGGGATGAGAACGCATCCTTTCCGATCTCGGTAGTTGCTTCCTGATTTTCATCAGCACTTGAATTTTTGGAGTATTGAGAGGGACGTAGTTATAAAATCTTCATTAGAGAGAACCCCGCCGTGCCCTTCTAACGAGGCTTCCCTACCTCCGAGCCCGAGGAGGAGTTCAGGCTCGCTTGCGCTCAGAGAAAGTTTGGAAATGCGATCGAGCTTCACTCAACTTTTCTTTCTCGATGGGCCTGCCTGGCTCGTTGATTCACCGCTCACCAAAGGCTTCATCATCCTTGGCTTTGAAGGCCTCTTCAGCTCAAGCATAACCTTCAATTCGAATTAGCATATCGATGAAGTTTCTGAGGTACTTCTTTTTCAGAAAGAACAGTAAATCATTCTTCTGAAAGCTGTCCTTGAGTGCGACCATGGCGACTGATTGGTCCAGGTTTCGGACCTCCATGCAGCAACATTAAATTGGATGACATAAGTCTGGATGGATTCTTTCTCCTTTTGCTTGATGGTCATCAGGAAATTCAAACCTCGGTGCGGACGTCGGCTACTGACGAAGTGAGCCATGAACTAATGGCTCATCTGATCAAAGAAAAAGATGGTATTCGGCTTAAGTGCCGAGTATCAGTTCTTGACAGCTTTCTTGAGGGTGGGCGAAAAAATTCAATGTAAAATAGCATCTGGCGCATCGTGGAGCAACATCATTATCTGAAAGACCTCCAGATGATTAATCGGATTGGTGGTCCCATCATAACTCTCAAACTATGGGAGCTTGAAGTTCAGTGGAATCGATTTTTACATAATTCTCTGAGAAAAAGAAGGGTCAATGCAAATATTATTATCGTATGAGGAGGAAGTATGATGGAGCTCTTCGATTCGTCGATTCATTTCTAGGAGCCTTTGATCCAGGAGATCTTCATGGTCGTTGATCTTCAGAATTTTCTGGTGGAACGGATGTGAAGCTTTCTCCTAAGTCGAGTCGTGGTCCGAGTAGGGGCCCTCCATTCTCTGCTTTCCTTTTCGAAGATCAGAGGTCGGATAGCCCAAGTCGGCCATTTTCAGATCGGACCATGGGGCTCCAAAGAAGTCTGCTCCGATCGAACTAGTACTGGGGCCTGCCGATATATGACCTGCATCGCCTTCATAACACCACGAACCTACTAGACCAGTAGATTGAATTGCTCCGCATCCACCATGATCGTAGGTGGAGCCTGAGTTACCGAGGCTAAAGCGAAAGTGGATAGGTCTGGACGAGATCTGACTGTAAAGATCGTTGATCGTCGGATCAAAGCCTTCCTGAGAGGCATTTTTTCTCGGGAAAGAACTCTAGAGAGGAAGAAGAGAGATCTCAAGAGAGGGAGGAGTGAGATCGTTGCTGAGCACTCCTTTAAGAATAAGAAAATCTCAGGAATATAGGGTCCTTCCTCTAGTGCCAATTCTGTTGATGCAGAATCTGGTTGACGCCGAATTGAGCTGGAGTTGAGGAAGACAAGGACGTTGCCAGTGACCTGCAAAATAAAGTTCCATCCAAAGTCGGTGATGGTGGCTCTGGCAGGATCTTTTGACGATCAAGTCAGCTCTTCTGACCAACAGAAATGGAGTGCTCAGACTAGAGTTCAGCAGAGTTTTGGGAAGAAGAAGAGGGCTTAAAGAAAACATATCTGGAGGATCCCTTTTTATAAATAAAGCAGACAGCAGATTGATGGTGACAGCCATACCGTCCAATAGTGGGCCACGTGGAGTTTGCTACGGAGAGAGAGAGAGGTATCGTCAAACTGATAATGACAGCCATACCATCTGATCGTGGGCTGCATGAGATTTGTTATGGAGAGAGAGATATTGCCAGACTGATAATGGCAGTCATACCGTCTGATCGTAGGCCACATAAAATTTATTACGGAGAGAGAAGTATTGTCAGATCGATAATGACAACCATAACGTCTAGTGGAAGCATGTGTTCGAAATTCGACTGGGCTGGAGGAGTCTGACTGCAAGAGTAATCCAGAAGGAGGTCGGCTTCTGAAGAAATCTGACTGAAGAAAAAATATGGAAGGAGTTCGACTCCTATAAAAATTTGACTGAAGGAGAAATCCGAAAGGAGTTCGGCTCTTGAAGGAGTCCGACTAAAAGAGAAATCCAAAAGAAGTTTGGCTCTTGTAGAAATCCATCTCGAGAAGAAATTCGAAAGGAGTTCGGCTTTTGAAGAAGAAATTTGGAAGGAGTTCGACTCTTATAGAAATTTGATTAAAGTAGTCTGGAAGGAGTTTGACTTCTGAAGGAGTTCGGCTCCTATAGAAATTCATCTGAAGGAGGAATCCGAAAGAAGTTCGGCAGAAATTCGACTCCTGAAGGAGTCCAATTGAAGAAGAAATTTGGAAGGAGTTTGGCTTCTGTAGAAATTCATCTAAAGGAGAAATTCGAAAGAAGTTCGGCTCTTGAAGAAATTCGTCTGAAGAAAAAATACGGAAGGAGTTCGACTCCTATAGAAATCCGACTAAAGGAGAAATTCGAAAGAAGTTCGGCTCCTGAAGAAGTCCGATTGAAGGAAAAATCTAAAAGAAGTTTGGCTCCTGTAGAAATCCGTCTGGAGGAGAAATCTGGAAGAAGTTCAGCTCCTGAAGAAATCCGTCTGAAGGAGAAATATGAAAGAAGTTCGACTTCTGTAAAAATCCGACTGAAGGAAGAATCTGGAAGGAATTCGGCTCTTAAAAAAATTCGACTAAAGGAGAAATCTAAAAGAAGTTTGGCTCCTATAAAAATCCGTCTGGAGGAAGAGTTTGAAAGGAGTTCGGCTCCTGAAGAAGTCCGACTGAAGGAAAAATTCGAAAAAAATTTGGCTTCTATAGAAATTCGACTGAAGGAGGAGTCCGAAAAGAGTTCGGCTTCTGAAGGAGTCCGACTGAAGAAAAAATCCTGAAGGAGTTCGGCTTCTGAAGGAATCCATCTGAAGGAGAAATACGGAAGGAGTTCGACTTTTGTAGAAATTCGACTAAAGAAAGAATCTGAAAGAAGTTTGGCTCCTGAAGGAGTTCAACTGAAGGAGAAATCTAAAAGAAGTTTGGCTCCTGTAGAAATCCGTCTGGAGGAGAAGTCCGAAAGGAGTTTGGCTCCTGAAGGAGTCTGACTGAAGGAGAAATCCGGAAAGAGTTCGGCCCTTATAGAAATTCGACTGAAGGAGAAGTCCGAAAAGAGTTCGACTCCTGAAGGAGTTTGGCAAGAATTCAGCTTCTAAAGGAGTTCGGCTAGAATTCAGCCGCTTAAAAAGTTCGATCGACTGAAGGAGTTCGGCTAAGGTTTGACCGTTGTAAGAGTTCGGCTGTAATCCGATCGCTGATCGAAGCTCTTCCGTGATTACCGGTTGCTTTAGGCTAAGTATCAGACTGAACTTCGATGACAGCGGGATTTATCTCCAACATTATTAAACTAATTATAAGATCTTAAAAGTTTTAAGTTGTTAAGGGATCAACAATCCTTTCGGACATTAAAAAAAGGAAAAATCAACAATGTATTTCAATTTTATATCAACACGTAACAAAAGTATCCTTCAGAGTAAACCTACGACTTTGATTCATTTATGCAACAAAAGCAAGAGCATCTCGAGGGAGCCGGTGTCGCTCATGGCAAACTACAATATTTGATGAGGCAAGACGAAGCAATTAAAGCCATTTCTAGCCCATTCAGAAGTTATAGTTTATACATATAAATCTGTAATCATGAACAGTATTTTCTAGCATCAAAACTCTTGCACTGCTGCATAGGACGCGCAAACTTCGCCCGAGGTAGACAAAACTGCAAGCAGAGCCAACCTTCTTTGAAGAGATTCCTGTAGAAATGTCCAAAACAAATTGAAAATACTACAGTCCAAAAAAAAAAAAAAAACTTAAGAGACACTTCCCGGATCTGCCAACCTCTTTACTATCAAACAATTTCTTTCCTTCCAAAGAAGCCACATGCAAATCTTCCTTAGAAGAGCAACTTTACCACCAAGCTCATCATCTGAAGTCAGAGAGCAAATCCCCATCCCAGTAAACTCTCCTGGATCCTCTCACCTCTCGTACCACAGACGCGTGTCTTGAGGAAATCTATGGGCAAGAACTCCTCCGATACAACCTGGCACTCGGACTCCGAACTCCTCGAATACGCGTGTCACATGGTCAAGAGACGTCAAGTTGGCTCATCCAACCAAAAAAAACAAAAAACTTTCTTAACGCCGAAGTTGCACCCCACTTTCACACCGTTCAAGAGTTGGTGAAGTCTCTCGGATCACGGGCCATGATCACCACCGAACCCGTTAGACCGAAAATTTGCAAGTTATTTAGGCTCTAGCTTTTCATCCCCGGAAGAGGAGAAAAGCGTACTCTAACGAAAAAGTTAAAACATACCTTGTATTTAACCGGGGGTCTCAAAGAAGAAAGATAGAAAAAAAAAAAATATCAGGAGAATAATTTTTTCTTATTTTATAGTAAAAAAAATTCTATATGGATATGAAAAAGCCAATCTCCCATGAGCTAGAAATTATGAAATTTTTTTAACTAAAATTATCCTTAAGCCATTTTTATAGCTATTTTTTAATAGTTTATTTTAAATTATTAAAAATTAAAAAATATATTTAATATAAAGAAATTGTCTAATTATTAAAAATTATTAAAACTCTAAAAACTTAACCCAATATATATTTTTAATACCTATTTTTAAATATTATAAAATATTTTAATATTAAATATTTAAAAATAATTATCAAACATTATGTATATAATGTTTTATAGGTATTTTATATATTTTTTAGGAAAATAGATGTCCAACTATATATAAGTTTTTACAGAATATGTATTTTTAATATTTTCTTATGGCTAATAAAATATATAAAATTTATTTTTTTCAAATATCATATATTTAGATATTAATTTTTAGAAAAATATTATAATAAAATAAAAAAAATTAGCATTCAAAAAAAAATTTAATTCGATAATGCCCAGCAAAGCCCCACGGTGAACCTAGCGTGAGTTGCAGCCAGTGTTCGCCCTCCTCTCAAACAAATAGTCAAGTATGCCTTTTTTTTTTTTTTCCTCTTTTGTTTCTTTGCGTCAAGAATGTCTCTAAAAGCCAGTCCGTTTGGTGTACTCTTAGTTGGGTCCATGCCAATGCTTTATATATATATATATATATTTGCCCTTCTATGGTTAGGTCTACATATCTCCGAGTCCGAGAGTTTTTTTTATTGTTGAGCATGTGAAGGTGGGCAAAGTATTAGGTGGGGTGGGCATCCACTCACAAAAGGACAAGACCGTACAACTATATAGTGATTTCAATGTGCGTAATACCTGAGTATTACTGATTAGAATAATTGGAAGAGGGCTCGGGGAATGAGATTTGATGCAGAGTCATTGTACATTCCCAGGCGTTGGCCAAGGCGTTGTGCGATAAGGAAGCAACCAATAAGAGAGAGAGAGAGAGAGAGAGAGAGAGAGCGGAACCAAATCTGTTCTAAAATATTGATGCTATAATTGAGCCTCTAAGTGGAGTTTCTCCAGTGGAGTCTTGCTGCAGACTTCTTTCAATCATTTGGAATCAGGGAATATTTGGATGGATTTTTTTTTTTTGGTAAAGAAATATTTGGATGGCATTTAATAGTCAATTGTTAGAGGATGTTGGTGGAATATAAAACGGGTCAGGATCTTGACAATGCAAAAAAATACTTGGATTTTTATAAAACGCAGATTACAATAACATGTATTCAATAATTTCTTAATAAATTTTTCATCTTGCATGTAATGTTTATCCAAATGTCACGCATTTGTATTCTGTGATTTTGATGGTGATCTTGATTTCAATTGAAATATCAGCCATCTAAAGTATAAATAAATCGAGCTGCTTTATCATGAACAAATATATGCTCATCTAATAATAAATATTCTTGAGCTTGCTTGTCAGAAAATAAGCTATGTTCAAATATTATTTAAAAAAACGACCCTAAAAGGAATGGAAACTAATTGTTTTGGGCTTGCAAACAAATAAAACCTCATGCTTCATGAATCTTTTGAGAAAGTAACCAGGTAGTCTCTAGGTTATCAAAAGGAAGGGCTTCAGTCATCATGGCCTAAATTGCGGCATGATCATTGTTTTCTCATCTCTTCGGGCTTGTCTCGCACATATATACGAGTGTTGTTTCACTTCAAAAGACGGTTAGAATGTGATTTCCTTTATTATTCTATCATAAAAAAATAAATGATAATAAAATTAGTGAAGCATGAACATTTGTTGTTGAGCCTGAATAGCTTTTTACTTATCTTGACTTGTCTGCACCCTATCATTAGTCACTTACTGATAATGCACAAATATTTACATGACCAATTTCCATTATATTGGCCGATGCAAACTGATATATTTTTGAAGTTTTTGATTAACATCATATTAATATATTAGTCAATAAATTAATATATATTAATATGTCAATTGATTTAAATTAATATTTTAATATTTTTTTGAAATTATAGATTATTGTAGAAGAGCTAGTTTGGATTGCTGCTCGACGTAATCCAACTTCAATCTATATTTAATCTGGGTCAAAATTTTAAATCCAATCTTAACTCATTTCCACCTCGACCAATCACATTGTGTTCAAGAATATTTCATTGAACAATGGGGATCTTTTTAGTTAAAACCACAAAAAGATTAGCTCAAACATAAATTAGTTCATATTGATGCAGAATCTGATCATCGCCGGAATCAGCTGGAGTGGAGATGGACGAGGTCGCCATTGGAGACCTACAAAATAAAATTCCATCCAGAGCCGATGGGGGGTGGCTCCGACAGGACCCTCCGATGATCAAGTCAGTTCTGGCTAACAGGAATGGAGTGCTCTGGAATGAGTTCGACAGAATTTAGAGAAGAGATGAGAGCTTAGAGCTTAGAGTTAGCGTATCTGAAGGGTTCTTTTTATAAGCGGAGCTTGATGGTGATAGTTGTAGCTATCTGATGGTGGGCCACTCGAGGCTACACCAGATTTGATGCGGAGAGGATGGTATTGTCAGATCGATAGCGATAGCCATACCGTCCGACAGTGGTAGCCTGCTCGAGGTCTGGTGGAGCCGTCTGTAGCATCGCTTGTGGTAGACTGATGGTGATCGTTCGTCCAGCTTTAATAATCGTGGCTCTGAGAAAGCAGGCATTGATTGGTGGACTCTGGCATATATCGATTTCAAAGGAGTTCGGACTCCTGAAGAAGAAGCTCGAAAGAAGTTCGGCTCCCATAGGCTGGCTGGAGGAGTGTGGCTAAGGCTCGATCGCTGAAAAGTTTGGAAGGAGCTCGTCCGATCGAAGGAGATATTTGGGAGGAGTTTGGCTCCTGAAAAAGTCCGACCGAAGGGGATGTCTGGGAGGAGTCCGACTTCTGAAGAAGTCTGACCGTAGGGGAAGCTTGAAGAGAGTTCGGCTCCCACAGGCATTTGGCTGGAAGAGCACAGAGGGAGTTCGGCTCTTGTGAGAGTCCGACTGAAGCTCGGCCGCTGAGCAATTCGATCGGCTGAAAAAGTTTGGTTGAATGAGCTCGGCCTATAAAGAGCTCGACCGACTGAAGGAGTTCGATCGAGATCCATCTGCTGAAGCTCTTCCATGGCTATCGGTTGCATTAGGCTGAGGATCGAACTGGACTTCGACAGGAGCAGGGTTTATCCCCAATAATAGTCCCCCCTCTCGCCACTTTCGAGTTTGAAATTCGAAAAAAGAAAGTATAGAAAAGGCGACTGCCGAAGTCCTCTTCTGGGCTCCATGCTGGTTTAGGTTGAAGCTCGAGGGAGATCTCATCTCCAGCCAAAGTTGATGTTGAAGTTGAAGCCCGGGGGAGATCTCATCTCCCGCTGAGGTTGAAATAGATCTCGCCTCCTGCGGTCAAGATCGGAGGTCGAGCTCCTCGAAGGCGATATTATCACCAACGATCAAGGCTGATTCGGAAGAGATCTCCTCTCCTGCAGCCAAGGTCGACTCGGAAGGAATCTCATTTCCTGCAACTGAGGTTAATACGGACGCTCGGAAGAGATTTGATCTACAGCTATGGTTGACGCGGTCGCTCGGGAGAGACCTTATCTTTGGACGAGGTTGTCTCCGACCTTATCTTCAGCCGAGGTTGTCTCGACTGCTCAGGAGAGATCTTATCTCTGAACGAGGTTGTCTCTGATCTTATCTCCGATCGAGGTTATCTCGGTCGCTCGGGAGAGATCTCATCCCTGACCGAGGTTGACGCGGTCGCTCGAGAGAGATCTTATCTCTAACCGAGGTTGACGCGATCGCTCGAAAAAGATCTTATCTCTAGCCGAGGTTGTCTCGATCGCTCGGAAGAGATCTTATCTCTGACCGAGGCTGCTACGGTCGCTCGAGAGAGATCTTCTCTCTGACCGAGGTTGTCTCGGTTGCTCGGGAGAGATCTTATCTCTGATCGAGATTGCTGCGGACCCTCGGAAGAGATCTTATCTCCTACAGCCAAGATTGTCTTGGGGGAGATCTTATCTCCTGCGATCGAGGTTGATGTGGGCGCTCGAGGAAGATCTTATCTCCAACCGAGGTTAATGGAGATCCTATCTTCTATAGACTTCGAAGCTCGGACTTGGACTTTGCTCGCGTTAGGACGAGATTCTCCTCCTATTTCTAACGGGCTGTGGGAGCATATAAAGACCGCTATCAGGATCTCTCTTCCCATCTCATCTAAAATGAATGAGGCTTTTGACTTTGCTCATGTTAGGACGAGATTCTCTTCTGTTCCTAACGGGCAGTGGGCGAGGTTCTTCGAAGCTTGGAAGATTTCTTATCTCCGACCGAAGTTGGCTTCGAGGTTGTTGCTTGGGAGAGATCTTATCTCTGGTCGAGATTGGCTCGGTCGCTTGGAAGAGATCTTATCTCTAGCCGAGGTTATCACTCGAGAGAGATCTTATCTCTGACCGAGATTATCACGGTCGCTTTGGGAGAGAGATCTTATCTCTAGCCGAGGTTGTCGCTCGAAAGAGATCTTATCTTTAGCCAAGGTTGTCGCTCGGGAGAGATCTTATCTCTAGCCAAGGTTGTCACTCGAAAAAGATCTTATCTCTGATCGAGATTATCGTGGTCGCTCGAGAGAGATCTTATCTCTGGCGAAGGTTGTCACGGTCGTTCGAAAGAGATTTTATCTCTAGCCGAGGTTGTCTCAGTTGCTCGAGAGAGATCTTATCTCTGACCGAGGTTGCTGCGGACCCTCGGGGGAGATCTTATCTCCTACAGTCGAGAGTTGCCTCGGAGGAGATCTTATCTCCTGCGGTCGAGGTTGATGCGAGCGCTCAGGGGAGATCTTATCTCTAGCCAAGGTTGAGGAAGATTCTGTCTCCTGTAGACTTTGAAGCTCGGACTTGAACTTTGCTCACGTTAGGATGAGGTTCTCCTCCTATTTCTAACGGACTATGGGGGCACATAAGGACCGCTGTCAGGGTCTCTCCCTCCGTCTCATCTAAAATGAATGAGGCCTTTGACTTTGCTCATGTTAAGACGAGGTTCTCCTCTTGTTCCTAATGGGCTATGGGCGAGCTTCTTCGAAGCTCAGGAGATTTCTTATCTCCGATCGAAGTTGGCTCCAAGGTTGTCGCTCGAGAGAGATCTTATCTCTGGTTGAGCTTGGCTCGTCGCTTGAGAGAGATCTTATCTCTAGTCAAGGTTGTCGCTCGGAAGAGATCTTATCTCTAGGAGATTGACTCTCTTATCTCTAGTTCGGAGAGAGATCTTATCTCCAGCCGAGGTTGTAGGGAAGAGATCTTATCTCTGCCCGAGGTTGACGCGCTCGGGAGAGATCTTATCTCTAGTCGAGGTTGAAGAGATCTTATCTCTGGCCGAGGTTTGAAGCTCGGGAGAGATCTTATCTCTATTGAGGTTGTCGTGGTTGCTCAGGAGAGATCTTATCTCTAGCCGAGGTTGAAGGTCGCTCGGGAGAGATCTTATCTCTGACCGATTCGCTCGAAAGAGATCTTATCTCTAGCCGAGATTGACGCTCAGAAGAGATCTTATCTCTATTGCCAAGGTTCGCTCGAAAGAGATCTTATCTCTGACCGAGGTTGAAAGGTCTTCGACTTGCTCATGTTAGGATGAGGTTCTCCTCCTGTTCCTAACATGGCCACTATTGACTTGCTTCTTTTTCTGTCATCACATAGTTTTTGCACCAAGAAACAATAATATTGAAATGGAAAGAGTTTTATTGAAAAGAAAGTTACTGGCAGTACGTACATCCTCAGAATTTTTATGTTTCAAGGTCGTGGGAGCGTTGTTCCTCCGAGCTTCCTTCAGGTGATAAGTTTCGGGCCAGGACGATCCTTTTCTATTTCATACTGGCCTTCCTCAATTTGGAGCAAGCTTCTCTTGGCTTTGAGGCATTGGAGAGTGATGAATCACCGAAGTACCAAGCTCCCAGAGATAGGTTGATGATGCCGAGAGGCGGCCGATCTCCTTGTTCCTTTCTGGTGGTACTGGCAGCACCCTTGGCCGATCTTCTTCTACTTCAGAGCTGGCATCTGAGGAATCGACCCAACCAGCCCCTCTTCCTGATGAGCTCCTCGATTTCATCTCGGAGCTGAATGCATTCTTCAGTATCGTGGTCCATGGTCATGATGGTAGAGGCAGTACTTGCTTCGATCGCGCTTGTTTGGGGAGATCGTAATTCTTCTGGTCTTGGTAGCTGATTCTTAATTTCAATCAGAACTTGAGTTTTAGGAGCATTAAGGGGGGCGTAGTTGCGGAACCTTTCGGAAGGAGGGACTTCTTCGCGCCCTTCTGTCGGAGCTTCTTTGATGATGAGCTCGAGGAGTTCGGGCTCGCTTGCGCTCCGGAGGAAGTCCGTGAGCGCGGTCGAACTTTGCTTCGGCCCTCCATCGATAGTGGGTCTATTAGACTCGTCTGCCCATCGCTCTCCTTAAGGCTTCTTCATCCTTCAACTTGAAGGCTTCTTCCGCATGGGCATATCCTCAGCCCGAGCTCTAGCAGATCGGCAAAGTCTCTGAGGATACTTCTTTTTCAGAGAGAATAGCAAATCATTCTTCTGAAGGCCGCCTTTGAGTGCGGCCATTGCAACAGACTGGTCCAAGTTCCGGACCTCCAATGCAGCAGCATTAAACCGGATGACATAAGCCCGGATGAATTTCTTCTCCTTCTGCTTGATATTCATCAGAAAATCCGAACCTCGCGCAGACGTCGGCTGCTGATGAAGTGAGCCACAAACTGATGGCTCATCTGATCAAAAGAGAAGATCGTACCCGGCTTCAACATGCCGAGTATCAGTTTCTTGCTGCTCTCTTTAAGGTAGATGAAAAAGCTCGGCATAAGTATGGCGTCTGAAGCATCCATGGAGCAGCATCATGGTCCGGAAGGCCTTTCAGATGATCGACCGGATCAGAGGTTCCATCATAGCTTTCAAATTGAGGGAAGCTTGAAGTTCGGCGGAACGGGCTCTTGCATAATTTGGAGGAGAGAAAGGGAGATCGACGTGCAGACGTCGTCATGGTGAGCCGGGGTGACGTGGCGAGCTTCTTCAATCCGTCGGTCCATCTTCCTACAGTTTGTGATCGAGGACGTCATCTCTCGTTATAGATCTTGGAAGGACTTCCGACTACAGATGAGAAAGATCTCCTTTCAGAAGAGAATCATGATCCGAACAAGGATCCTCTGCTCTTTATTTCTCTTTCCAAGGGGCAGCGGGTATGCTAGCCCAAGTGCTCTTCCTTGGGATCGGTTTTCGACATCCGGATGGTGGATTTTCTGGTGGAAGTCCATCGTTGGAGGCTGCCGCATGGCCTGCATTGCATTTCCGGTGAGGCCCGGAACCTATCTGATCAAGCAGGTTAAACTGCTCCAGATCTATCCATGGCCGTATAGGTGGAGGACCTGAGTTGAAGCCGGTACTGAAGCAGGAGCAGACGGATCTGGACGAAATCGGGCCGTGAAGGCCGTCGATCGTCGAGTCGAGGCTCTTCTAGGAGGCATTTTCTCTTTGAGAAAGAACTCTAAGAAGAGAGAGTTCTGGAGAGGGAAGAGAGAAATTATCGTCGAGCACTCCTTTAAGAACAAGGAAACCTCGATGGTTCAGGGCCCTTCCTCTAGTGCTAATCTGTTGACGCAGAATCTAGTCATCGTTGAAATAAGCTGGAGCGAAGATGGACGAGGTCGCCGTCGGGGACCTACGAAATAAAGTCTCGTTCGGAGCTGGTGGGGGATGGCTCCGGCAGGACCCTCCAACGATCAAGTCAGCTCTGGCCAATAGGAATGGAGTGCTCTAGAATGAGTTCGGCAGAGTTTAAAGAAGGAGAGGAGAGTTTAGAGCTTAGAGCTTAGAGTTAGTGTATCTGAAGGATCTTTTTTATAGACGGAGCTTAATGGTGATAGCTGCAGCTGCCTGGTGGCGGGCTGCTCGAGGCTGCACCGGGTTTGATGCAGAAAGGATGGTATTGTCAAGTCGATAGCGATAGCCATACCATTCGATAGTGGTGGACTGCTCGAGGTTTGGTGGAGCCGTCTGTAGCATCGTCTATGGCAGACTGATGGTGACCATTCATCCAGCTTTAATAGCCATGGCTCTAAGAAAGCAGGCATTGATTGATGGACTCTGGTATATATCGATTTCAAAGAAGTTCGAACTCCTGAAGAGGAAGCTCAGAAGGAGTTCAGCTCCCATAGGTTGGCTGGAGGAGTGTGGCTAAGGCTCAGTCACTGGGGAGTTTGGAAGGAGCTCATCTGATCGAAAAGGATATCTGGGAGGAGTTTGACTCCTGAAGAAGTTTGATCGAAGGGGATGTCTAGGAGGAGTCTGGCTTTTGAAGAAGTTTGGCCGTAGAAAAAGCTTGGAGGGAGTTCGGCTCCCACAGACGTCTGGCTGGAAGAGTGCAGAGGGAGTTCAACTCTTATGGGCATCCGACTGAAGCTCAGCTGCTGAGGAGTTCGGCTAAAATTCGACCGCTGTGAGTTCGAAGAAGCTCGACCGCTGAGCAGTTCGACCGACTGAAAAAGTTTGGTTGAATGAGCTCGGCCTCTAAAGAGTTCGATCGGCTGAAGGAGTTCGATCGAAATCCGTCCGCTGAAGCTCTTCCGTGGCTACCGATTGCATTAGGCTGAGGATCAAACTGAACTTCGATAGGAATGGAGTTTATCCCCAATAATTCATAATCACTATATTTTTGCTGTGATATGTAGATGTTTCAAATCTTCAAAAGATCGTAACCATTTGCTTGTTCATCCCGATGGCACTTTGAACTTTTAAAGATCATTGCTCTTGCTCCAGATTGCTTGTTGGCAATGCTCGGGAGAGATCTTATCTCTGACCGAGGTTGCTGCGGACCCTTGGGAGAGATCTTATCTCCTGCAGTCAAGGTTGCCTCGGAAGAGATCTTATCTCCTGCGGTCGAGATTGATGCAGACGCTCGGGGGAGATCTTATCTCCAACCGAGGTTGATGGAGATCCTGTCTCCTGTATACTTCGAAGCTCGAACTTGAACTTTGCTCGCATTAGGATGAGGTTCTCCTCCTATTTCTAACGGACTATGGGGGCACATAGCCTGTTAACCACAGCCACGAACTGACGGCTCATCTGGTCAAAAGAGAAGATCGTACTCGACTTCAACGTCGAGTACCAATTTCTCGCTGCTCCCTTTAAGGTAGATGGGAAGGCTCAGCACAGTATGGCGTCTGAAACGTCATGGAGTAGCATCATAGTTTGGAAGGCCTCTAGATGATCAATCGGATTAGAGGTTCCATCATAGCTTTTAAGTTGAGGAAGCTTGAAGTTCGGTGGAACGAACTCTTGCATAATCTAGAGGGAGAAAGGGAGATCGGTACGAACATCGGCATGATGAGCCGGGGCGACGTGGTCGAGCTCTTCAATCCGTCGGTCTATCTTCCGCAGTTTGTGATCAAGGGCGTCATCCTGGTTACAGATCTTAGGGGACTTTCGGCTACAAACGAGAAAGGTCTCCTCCAGAAGAAAATCATGATCCGAACATGGATCTCCGACTCTTTATTTTCCTTTTCAAGGGGTGGCGGGTACACCAATCCGAGTACTCTTCCTTGGGGTCGATTTTCGACATCCGGATGATGGATTTTCTGGTGGAGTCACCGTTGGAGGCTGCTGCATGGCCTGCATTACATCCATGAGGCCACGGATCTGTCGGACAAGCAGGTTAAACTGCTCCACATTTATCGTAGGTATAGGTGGAACCTGAGTTATCGAGACTGAAGCAGGAGCAGACGGATCTGGATGGGATCGGATCGTGGAGGCCGTCGATCGTCGAGTCGAGGCTCTTGTAGGAGGCATTATCTCTTCAAGAAAGAACTCTAAGAAGAGAGAGCTTCGGAGAGGGAAGAGAGAAATTATCGTCGAGCACTCCTTTAAGAATAAGGAAACCTCAGTGGTTCAAGATCCTTCCTCTAGCGTCAATCTGTTGATGAAGAATCTGGTCATCGTCGGAATAAGCTGGAACGAAGATGGACGAGGTCGTCATCGGAGACCTATAAAATAAAGTCTCATCCGAAACTGGGGGGGCTCCGACAGGACCCTCCGACGACCAAGTCAGCTTTGACCAATAGGAATGGAGTGCTCTAGAATGAGTTCGACAGAGTTTAGAGAAGGAGAGGAGAGTTTAGAGCTTAGAGCTTAGAGTTAGTATATCTAGAGGATCCTTTTTATAGACGGAGCTTGATGGTGATAGCTGCAGTTGTCTGATGGCGGACCATTCGAGGTTACACCGGATTTGATGCAGAGAGGATGGTATTATCAAGTCCATAGCGACAGCCATACAATCCGACAGTGGTGGGCTGCTCGAGGTTTGGTGGAGCCACCTGTAGTGTCGCCTGTGGTAGACTGATGGTGACCGTTCGTCTAGCTTTAATAGCCGTGGCTCTGAGAAAGCAGGCATTGATTGCTGGACTCCGGCATATATCGATTCCAAAAGAGTTCGAACTCTTGAAGAGGAAGCTCGAAAGGAGTTCGGCTCCCATAGGCTGGCTAGAGGAGTGCGGCTAAGGCTCGGTCGCTGGAAAGTTCGGAAGGAGCTCGTTCGATCGAAGAAGATATCTGGAAGAAGTTCGGCTCCTGAAGAAGTTCGACCAAAGGGGATGTCTGGGAAGAGTCCGGCTTCTGAAAAAGTTTGGCCGCAAGGAAAGTTTGGAGGGAGTTCGGCTCCCGCAGGCGTCTGGCTGGAAGAGCGTGGAGAGAGTTCGGCTCTTATGGGAGTCCGACTGAAGCTCGGCCGCTGAGGAGTTCAGCTAAAGTCCGGCTGCTGTGAATCCGAAGGAGCTCGACCATTGAGCAGTTCGGCCGACTGAAAAAGTTCGGTTGAATGAGCTCGGCCTCTAAAGAGTTCGATCAATTGAAGGAGTTCGGTCGATATTCATCCGCTGAAGTTCTTCCGTAGCTACCGATTGCATTAGGCTGAGGATCGAGCTGAACTTCGGTAGGAATGAAATTTATCCCCAATAGTTCATAATCACTACATTTTTGCTGTGATATGTAGATGTTTCAAATCTTCGAAGGATCTCAACCATTTGCTTGTTCATCCTAATGGCACTTTGAGCTTTTAAAGATCATTGCTCTTGCTCCAGATTGCTTGTTGGCAACCAAAAAAAAAAAAAAAAAGCGGGGGGGAAGAAGAAGAAGAAGGAAAAAGGGCCACTACTGCAAGTAGCTCTTCCACCAAGGTAGTGAGTACTCGACAGCGCTTTTGCTTAAGGCGCTCCGTCGGGTCAGCTTGCCTCTTCTTTGCTTTTTCTTGATCCAAGTAGTTAGCTTTCACCAAGCTGTAGAGAATCCAAGTTACAGAGTCTTGGATTTTAGGTAAAGCCAAATGTTAGATTTGACTGTCGGCTATTTAAATGACAGTATGTCCGTATCAGCAGGGATAGGCCACTCCATGGTATTTTATTAATAGTTTGTAAAATCTATCATCAAAATTTTAAATCCGAAAGATTTGTTTGTTTAGAGGGATGAAACAATGTAGAAGTTTGACATAATATTGACCAGTTATTTTTATTTACGATTTTGATGGATCGGCATCATTCTGAAGAACAACTTTGGATTCGTAATGTATATAATATATATATATATATATATATATATATATATATATATATATATATAAATTTTTATTATGTCACATACTTTATACTTGATTAGAGTTAGGGCCAGAATTGGATTCGAATCTGTCTGAGGGCCATCGGGCCGGTCCAATTTTGGATCGAGCTTCGGAATCAGCCCGAAGCAATTCAAGCCGAAGATAGTCTTGAAGGCGGTCTCGGTGACAATGATAGCAGAGGATGAGGCGAAGGAGTGGGAGTGGACGGGCATGGTGGAGTGCACAAGTAGGGCCTCATCTTGGGCTAGTCCAAATGGATTTGGGCTGAGCTCAAATAAGACTCAGGCCTAAACTTTTATATATTTATTGGATCTAAGCTTGGCTTGAAGCCTGAAAATAATTTTCAGATTAGACTCAAGTATAGGGCTCAGCCCAGCTCGGTCCAGTTCCACCCCTAACTCTAACTATGGTGGGTAAAGTATATTGATCCAGTGTTTGTGCCTCTCTCCAAAGGTTTTGATCGTAGAAGAATTCCAAGATTCAAATCCACGAGGTGGTTGATTGTCATCGTACTTATTTTAAATAAAAATCTTTTCTGAGTGGACGTATGAATGAAGAATAAAAGCTAATTGCTAACGTTTATTCCATCAACAAATCTACCCTCATGAAAGGTCCACCATTTGGATGGGTTGAGCAGGTGATCAGATTAATAGCCGGCTCAATTTTGAATTGACCGAACCCAAACCTAACTCAACCCAACCCAATAATTAATTTAGCTATCCAAAGAATTGACGTGGCTCCAAAATTTTAGACCTTAATAACTTCAAAGTTTGGTGTGATCGGTTTGGTAAGTTGGGATTCGAGTTGGGTTGAATTGAATTGAGATCTTATAATTCAATACAGGCTATAGGTTCTCGATTGGCTCAGGTTTTAGAGCCTGTGGTAGAAATTTGTGACTTGGTTGGTTATGGGTCAGGTTAACTAAACTTTTAGCTTGAAGAGTAATTTTTTCTACATTACTTATTTGCAGTGTAGAAAAAATGATGTGAAGTACACCGAATTATTCCATTCTAACACATAGCCCTTATTTTTCAATGCACATTTAATATTCCATAGTACTTGAAATTTTGAATGATAAAAATATTGTTTTTCAAAAATTATGATATCCATTCAGAAAAATTATGACATCCCTTCAAAAAAATTATAACATCCCGCAGAAAAATAGCATTTTATTCAGTATGTCATAATTTTTGTGAATGAATGTCATAATTTTTATGAAGGGATGTCATAATTTTTGAAAAAAAGCATATTCACTATTTTTTGCCTACATGCCGTATTATGACATTCATTCATAAAAATTATGACATTCCTGTAAAAAAATATAGCATTTTATTCAGACTATCATAATTTTTGTAAATAAGTGTCATAATTTTTGTGAAGACAAGTTATAATATGATAAAAAAAGAAAAAAATAATGAATATATGTGAAAAGAATATTATGATATTCCTTCACAAAAATTATGATATCCATTCACAAAAATTATGACACCCCTTCGTAAAACTATATTTTCTGCAAGAGTGTCATAATTTTATGGAGTGATATCATAATTTTTATGAAGGGATGTCATAATATGGTGGAAAAAGAGAAAAATATTGAATACGTGTGAAAAGAACATTATGACATTCCTTCATAAAAATTATGACACTTTTTTATAAAATTATGACATTCCTTCGTAAAACTATATTTTTTGCATAGATGTCATAATTTTTTGAGAGTATCATAATTTTTGTGAATGGATATCATAATTTTTGAAAAAAAATATTTTTATCATTCAAAAATTTAAATGCTGTGGGACATTAAATATTCATTGAGAAGCATGGCTACGTGTCCCAATGAGATCATGTAGGGCACTCCACATTATTTTTGCTACACCGCAAGCGGTGTAGAAAGAATTACTCTTAGCTTGAATGCAATCGTACTTGAAATTGGGCTATGAATTTGCAGGCCAAGCCCAATAAAAGTAGACCATATGCTAGCCCAACTTAATCCTTTAAGGATCTGTGACATTTGGAGGGCATATCATTTACGCGCTTCTACTGCGGGAAAAAAGAATAAATCCAACAAGCTTGGATAAGTTTTTAGCTCAGTTTAGATGATCTTCCAGGTTATATTGTTGCTCCACTCTCCTAATTTCTGAAAACATTGTTGTGAATTGAACGACTATTCAACAGAGGGTTCAGATTGTATGCTTTGCAAAAGAATGATGCACCAGTCGCCCAATAGCCACTTCGAGATCTGTGCAGGTGGATCAAGGAAAAGTTTCAAGTTCTTCGAGATCTGCGCAGTCCATGATCTAGTGGTTGACATTGTGAAAGAAGATCGATCATCCTTTCATGCGAAAGATATAACCCGAACCCTTCAACAGAAGTATTGGAATGATCTGATCTTTTGGTACTATCCCATAGATTAAGTCCTGGCTAATAAACCATGATATTGGCAAAGCATAGGAATGATAATGGCTAATAGATTAAGTCTAGGCCTTGCAGTGTGATCTATAAGGATCAGCAGGCCTACTGTGGAAATGTTGCTCCTATTATATTTGCTATACTACCACCAGTTTAATTCAACAGAGTAAGGGATGCTGGTTCCACTAGCTTGTAGACAATATTTTACTGGAACTGCAGCTATGGTAGGTTCTAGAGTCATTGTTAAGCTTGTTTTGATGCTACTTTATTTGCATCGACAAAAACACTGCTCACGTTGTTGCTTTTCCAGTACTTGTTGCTACAATATTTCATCAATCAGTTACATCATGTATTCTTAGTTTCCAAACTAGATAGGCACCAACAATTAGATATCATCTCTAGGAAGGAATTCTTCAAATTAAAGACTCCTTTCTGCAGGTCTATTTAACCTTCCAATTGCTCTTCTTTGTCGATGAACCGAAGTCCCGTCGACTTGGTGATTACCTTCTATATGTTGACAATCATGAAACATCTTATGATATTGGTCCAATTGAGTGTTGCAGTATAGAATATTTCTTGTTCTTAGGTATTTAGAGATAATTTGCTATTCCATTGATATGATGACATTTCAAAATTTCTGATCATTGCAAAGCGGTGCATTACAGGGACAGAAGGTATAACATAAAAACCAAGGAAAAGAAGGAAAGGCGAATTTCCTTGTTAACCCCATAGATGCAAGTTAATGGAAGGGTTTCCACTAGAGGAGCTGAAGGATGTGAATTAAATTTGCATATATGTTTAACACTCCTTTAAGGAAACAGATGCAAATGATGATTACACTAAAAGAGAGTATGGCCTGCATGTGTATACTTTTCAAATTCTTATTAAAAAGAATCTAAGGAATCAGCATGCTCATAGAATTTTACACATGATCATTGATGTACTGTTTAGACTTTGAAGGCTCATTAAGAAACAAGAAGATTTGTTGTTCATGAACTGAAGGTTATAAATATCTCTCTACAAACGTGTGATGGTTGTCGGTAGAGAATATCACTCCGTACCATTACCTTGCCTTCTTCTGCTGTGGTTAGACATCAAGTGTGAACTTTCTCTGCCAAAGGCCAGATCTGTGCCCTTTCTTTATTCATTTCCAGTTTCTAGAAGGTAGTGGTTGGTTGGTAGCACTCGGTTATCTCAGAGAAAAAACCCTTCTCCAAGTGCAGTGGGCCAGGGAGCAAATGGTGGCCACCATATGAATGATGGTATTGTGATTTTATATGCCTGCTATGGAGCAGGCATGGTCACATTAAGAACCCCCGCTATGCTCCCAACTAACAATATTTTTGGAGCCATTTGGTATCTATTTTTAAGAAACTTTCTGGGTTTAAATGTATGGAGCCACATGTACCAACCGGTTAAAGCCCAACGTGATGAGTTTGCTAGGCCTTAGTCTGTATAAAGAATCAATGGTGCATAAATTATAGCAGGCATGTCTGAAGGTTATGGGTTTGTTTTGTCTTTTAAGTACAGTAGGGAAGCTGGACAAGGGACTGATCTGGTGCATGGTTTAATCCAAAAACAATATGGTAAGGTCTATTGTTTTTGGACACAAGGCTGCGGTTATAGGCTAGACTCAGCTTTGTGAAATTGTTCAAGCTGCGCAAAGATAAGTCAGGTTGAGAGGTTGAGTTCAGTCTATTTTTGCTAAACCTAGATCCAGCCTAGTTGCCGAATCGGATCTAAGGTTCGGACCCAACTCAATCCAGGAACCTAGATTATTGGGTTTAAAAGGAAGTCCGATTTGGGTTGCATCCAGGGCTGATATGGCTATGAAGCCATGTCATTGGCTTGCCAAGGCTAGGTGATCATTTGGTGCCCGTGATATCAAACAAGAACTGTGGATGGATTCGGCTTTATGTTAAAGGAAACTTTAGCCTCTAAATGGTTGCTACATTATTTAGAAACTTCTACATACTTTTAGGCAAACATAGGCATCCACCAATATTTTTCTTCTCACTTATTTTGATATAGAAGTTACAAACAAAATGCATTCTCTAGACGTAACTTACGAGTATCAGCAACATTTGAGTGATAATTCTTGGTTGATACAGGGATTTCTATTACCCTATTATGTATCAAGATTATAAACTTACTGGCAGAATTTTAAATAATTTCACGAAAATGGAAGAACTACCTTTTTTTCGTTTACAGTATTCCATACAGATACTGCAAACTTTTTGCAGCGTGTGTGACAAGTATATGTCTAAATACTTCCAATTTTATCAAATCCATGCTGTAGTTGAGTGGGCAGCATATTCCACCAGACAATTCAAAGATTGGATGCTCGCTTCATGCGTCATAATCAAATTTCAGAGTCTTTGATCTTAGGTTTCTTATTGGATGAGAAATATGGCAAGAGATGAGACCATGACACCTAGCCTATTGCGGAGTTAAGCTGCAGTTCCAGCATAAGGACAAGAATATCTGAGAGAAGGCCAAGAGATAATGCATATCATTTTTACCCCTGCAAGTTCAAAACAGTCTGTTAAGCTTTAATTATCTAAACTACATCTAAGAATTTGTTTATATTTTTCGTTATTGATGAGCAAATTTGCAAGACTTTGGCTCATGAATCATAAGTCACTCATATTATTAACTAATATAGCCTTGTATTATCTTTATTTAAGCATCAATAGACCAATAGTGCAATTCACTCTCTTTATCTTGTTCTGATGCGGACTCTGTGCAAGCTTAGGGTGCTAAATCTTCAGTCAATGAGAGAGAACTTGGTAGTAGTTATGAGGGAAAAAATTGAGCAACCTTATTATGAGTACTCACTCTGGCATGTTAATAAGATTCTGTAAGAGATTATCAGCCCTTAACTCCATAAAAGGGAAGAGTTCTACCAGCAGGAACTCGAGATGTTTTGATGTTCACATCCCTTGATCTTGGATCTCAGCACTTCCACAAGCTTGTGACTCTGCATTGTTCATATCACCACGAGCATGCTGCATCAGAACCAATTTAGCATCAGTCTCAATTCTAAGCTCACCAAAAAATGAAAATAGTCTAGTTAAAACTTAGTTATCTGTCATCAACATTGATTGCTTGTGCTCAATTTAAAATGCTAACATTCCTGCTGCAACTTGATATCAAAGCTTCTAACTTTGCTTTTGTGTTCCCCTTTGTTGCAGCATTGCTTGCCTCTTACCGCCAATTGTGGCACTCTAAATAGACCTGAGAACCCAACAGAGACTACACCGCCCTCAACATGTTCTTGCATGCACCCGCACCTTCCGATTTGCAATAAGCTTCCGTAAGATTTGATTGGAAGATTGAAAAGATCTACAAAGCGGTGGAGGTGGAGGACAGAGGCCCTCGCCCATCGGTACAGCTCTTTTGTTCTGAAGAAGCTGTACTAAAAATTCCCTCCAATCCCATACGACACACGGAAAATTACAAATATTGAAGCCAACCAACAAGGAAAACGTTGTTTTGTTTTCCTTTAGAAAAAACTGAAAGTCGTCCCGAACCCCGAATTCAAATGACTCGAAACGCTGCACGCAGGTGGGTGAGAACAGAGCTTGGATATTCAACCTAATGATCTGGTCTTTTTTTTTAACGGTGCCCCGTCTGACAACACAACATATTGATCGATCATGGAAGATGGATCCTAAAAACTTTGGAGACTTCCGCACCTTTTTTTTTAAAAAAAAAAAATGTGACATCTCTAAACTCACTACAGAGGATCACAAATATAATATGCAAAATTATGATCAAGGAAAAAGTATTCAAGACGTTAATTAGTATTCTTTGCTTCATGAATATCAGGTATTTGTCGTGTTCCCATTATGAGGTATAGCGTCGTATATGAAAGCCGACTTTCAGCAAATGAACTTAGAAAACAGACTACTTTTTAATGATTCGTGCTGTAGCCAGTTGGATTTCTTCTCATGAACAGCTAGAATATAAACACAAGCAATGATAACTCCAGAGTGCTGCGCATCAATCACTGTGTTAATTAAAGGCTCCAAGCAAGCCAGTGATTACATCCACAAGCTACACGCCAAGAGAGATGATCAAAACTGTCCAGGTGAACGAGCTTGCAACCTTTTCCTTTCAAACTCAAGCTACATAGTTAAAAAGAAATAAGGGGGGAAAAAAAGAATATTAGACGAAATTTTTGCATGGTTCCAAACTTGAATATCCCAGACAAAATCATAAAGCAAGTACTTACGACTTTTTTCACCCGTTCATTGGCAGCTGGCGTTCCCCCGCTAACATTGTCGGGGAGATATGGACTGCATACGCGCACTTCATTCATCACCACTATGACAGTCTTATCCCAACGAACTGGAAGCCTGACATGACATCAACTTTATTTGATACATGAGACTGGGAAAAAAACTGAAAACAAGGCGCATAAGATGAACTGTAAAGAAACCACAATTAGTTCTGCTTCTATTTTTTTGTCAGAAGTAAACAGGCACATGCATATATTTCTTTTTTCCAGATATTGGAAGGAAAATTGAACAATGATTAGATAATTGTCATGATTAGGTAAAAGTAATGGTCTTAAAAATTCAGCAATATGGTACAAACTAGTTGCCATGATGCCATCTGCAGACTGGAAATATGTTCCAACTCACAATCATCTAGAAATTCCATTCAGCTGCTGTGCAGTTACATTAGTTCAAGTACAAGATTGCCACCATGATAAACGGGAAAGACAAGCAGCACTGCAACCCTCTGCTAAGCATAAGACTCAACATTACTTTGGCCAGGATCAAGATTCTTTTTGTCATCATATATTGATGCAACGGCATCTAATATTTCTGCAATAATTACTGCAGCATATGTGCATGTTGGGAAGCATGATGGTAAGCTGGATTCTTAGAAAAGCAGGTATGAGTGTGAAGAACTTGTTTTGCTGGGACAGTAGATGCAGTTTCAGTTAAAATTTTGTTTAGCTGTAGATTATTCAATTTTAGTTGCTGCTTTTGAGTCTTGTAGTATTGAGGGGTCAGATATTACATTTTCTTGCACTTCTTCGACTGAATTTTTGGTCCTGCTTTTGTGGACTTCCTGGTGTCTTAACTAGGATCGAAGTCTCTGAAGTCCTACAAGTATATGTTAAACTAGGAAATAGCATAGATTCTAGAATTGATTTTGATGACTTTATATACAAATCCCAAACGAATCAGGATTTTGTCAACTTTGACAATTATTTAATTAGAAAAATAAATAAAGGCATCTTAATTCACAGATAAAAAATTTAAGACCTCTAAGCAAATATATAAAGATTTAAACTGATGAAATTTCCCTGCTTTTTTCTTTTTCTTCATCCTTCTCTTTATTTTTTTCTCTCTCTAGACTCGCAGAATTTTAAAGGTGAGCCTTGGTGCAACACTAAAGTTGTTCCATTATGACTTGAATGTCATGGATTCAAAACACGAAAATAGTCTCTCCCCATACAGAGGTAAGGCTGCATACATTTAAATCTTGTTAGACCATGCAACGGCAGGACCCACATGCACTAGACCACCCTTTTTTTGGATCTACAGAATTACCTCAGATTATAGATAAGATTCCCTTGAGAGATGATTCTTTACCCTTGTAGATTTCTTTTTAAAAACATGAATTTATTTTCAGATTTTTGCAGTTTCTGCAGTTAAAAAAATCAAACATTTATTATGGTTAGAAACAATCTTCTGAATGTTCCACAAAAAGTTGGCCCCCTAAACGGTTGACCAGACATCAACAACAGTAGATCAGGAACATTACTATTTTGCTGACAGACAGAAAACCAAAATGTTCTAGTGGTATAAAGATATACGAAAGTTGAAACCATAGAAACAGGAGCAGCAATAAGCTAGGGTGGGACTTGGTTTGATTGCATCAATGACTTGATGCAAGAGATTCTCATGATTCTGAGTAGAGAACAACAGTGTGGACAGATGAAGTGGTCCAGGGCCAAAGATCACACAAAACATGTCTAGAATTGAGGATCAAACATCCAAAGACTCTACATCAGTCAAGTAGCCATATTGGAAACTCATCTACTCTATGCGCAATCATCATTGCCAGTGATGAACCAAATGATCAAATTAAACACTTTGAAGCTCCAAGTTTTGGAACAATTTGTAGCCCACTGAAAGCACGAATCATGAATAGTTCTCATGAATAGTTCAGATGATGTCGTACTATCACACTTCTGTGGCATTCACCATTAAATAGATGATCAAAAGCTATAGGACGGTTATCAAGACAAACTAGACACTTCATCCAATGATGTAGCATCATAGACTCTGAAATCCAAAGGTAAGATTGGTGTTTGGACACACTTGGGGGATCTCATGGGTGAGATTTGCATGACATAGAATCTAATGCTAATTATTCATGCATCTTTTAGATGTTTTATCGTTTTGCTATTTTGTTGATTTTAATTCTTTGAAGGTAGATCAGATATCTTATATTCTTCCAAAGTTTGCACTAGAATTTTAGGGCCTTTATTGCAGATTTCAGTGTCCTATTTTATGCAAGATCATTGTCCTTCTGAACCTACTTCAGCTTTATGCTCAATTAGGAAACTGTCAAAGACACTAGAAATGATTTTTAGAATAATTTTGACGCCTTCCGCAGAAATGCCATAACAAATCTGAGTTTTACTTTTTTTTTCCCCAGAGAGTCTTTGGTTATCCCTTATTAGAAAAAGATTAAAGGTGTCTCCATCAGGAGATAAAAAACTTTAAAAGACTTTAAGCTATAATAAGACCCTAAAATTGAATCTTCAAGTTCAATAATAAAATTCCCTGGTTATTCCTTATCTTCTTTGGCTTCTTCTTTGATTTAACTTTGCATTCAAGAATCAGTCCAAGATCATGGATAAAATACCTCAATAAGATGGTCCTGTACCCCTGCAAATTTCACTGTCATTATCCAAATTAATTTTTAGGTTTCTGTAATTTCTGCTGATCTGAGACATATATGAGATCTTTATTAAGTCTGGAAACAATTAGCTGACCTTCCTAAACTGCAGTAAGATCTGTCAAAATATATATTATGATGATTCAAATTTTCAAAATAAATAACAATAAGTATAAGGCAAAGATTTATAAGGTGACGTTAGATGCCCAAGAGAGACTAAGAAGCATCATACAACCACATTAGAGGCATCTAAGATCATAACATAAGGTGAGAGAGGAAGAGAGGAAGAGAGGAAGAGAGGAAGAAAGAAAACAAAAGGAAAATAGGGTTCGGAAAAAACAGAAAATGGTAGAAGAAGAGAGTGGCTAAGAAGGATAAAGCATGATGATCAAGTAGAAAACTTCATAAAAGAAATAATCTCAATATTCCACTGATAATGCAAATAACAGAGAAGAAAATTAGTGTTCCTTATAGACCCCAACTAGTTTGGGAATTAAGGCTTAGCTGAGTTGAGATGAGTTGACTATATAAACCTAAATACAGTTTACCTACATTATTCTTAAGACTTTCCTTTGAGTATGACATGTGATCAGGAGCAGCTCTAAAACTCATTACTAGAAATAGATATTCAAGTAAGACCAGAATTCTACTTTCCAAATCAAAAAATCACCTTAAAAATGCAATGAATGTATGAACTAACAATAAGTGTTCCAAAAAACCCATAACATTTGGTCTTTTATGAAGGATTTCCAACAAAAGATCAAAACATAAAAACTTTATATATGTCTTTGGGCGCAAAGTTTAATCTATGTTAATAGACTCTCTAACTATTGCTTATCTAGTAGAGTGCCAATAGGTAAAGAAGTTCTAATTGTTTGATCATATATATATATATATATATATATATATATATATATATATATATATATATATATATATATATATATATATATATATATAACACAACTAGGTTGAAAATTGATTTGCTTAGAAATCATGTCAGGGCCTTATTATGTTTCAGGCAATTACATGTGCTTGAGTTTAAGTTAAAATTGGTGATGAGAGGATAATGAAGTGGGTTTAAGAAAAGCCAAAAACTCGCTATCATGGTTTCATTTCAAATGAACTTTTCAATATCTGTCACTTTGTAAATCCATAGGCTGTCATTCACAGTATTGTACATATTTCTCAGCCATAAGCAAAATGAATTGTTCATAATGGCATGCCCCATTTTTTCTTTAAGCCCACACTTGCCAAACCTCTCTCTCTCTCTCTCTCTCTCTCTCTCTGTCCATGTGTTTGTGCATGTGAAAATTCAAAATTTTGAAATGTTAGAAATGATTAAAAAATGAATGATTTTTTGATGAAAACAAAACTTAGGAAAAATTGCTTTAATTTTTTATGCTTCAATAGATATTGTGCATGGGCACGTGTAAATTAGTTTGCATGCTTTGTACCAACTGCCAGTCATCATCAGTGCAGAGCATTATGCCAGTCATCAAAATGTGGTATATTTGGGTTAGTTTACTGATGGAACATTTTTTATTGAGTACCATGTATTGCTTACCTTTTAAACATTTGATTTGACAGGTAACAGTTGTTCATTTGATAGTTATTGACATATTCCCGGGTTAGATATCGTTTTAACTTTTCACAAACATGTAAGTATCGTGCATCCTAGTGTCACTAGGATTTATTTAATGGAACAATCCGACTTAGTCAAGAATTAGAGTATATGCATAAAGATTTGATCATCATTTAGATGCATAATCCACCTAGGACACAAACCCAGCTCACCAGTACCAACATGCAATCACTTTACCACTTGAACCAGCTGGCACCCTCCCATTTCTAGAATTGAGGAGTTAGTAAAGAGAAGCGGATAACAACTTTAGAGATTTTCTTATTTGATTTCTTCGACACTTCTTTTCATATGTTTAATAGTGCTTGGTTCATGAACAAATTAGTTTTTAGCTAAAGAACTGAACCATAGTTTGTTTTTCCTTCCCTTTTTTTGGTAGGAGTGCCGCTTTTAGGAAGCAAAACATAGTATCAGCCCCCATTATGGTACAAACAGGCTAGTCTTCTTCTCTTTAGATACTTGTACATTTTTAAATAAATAGTTAGCCTTTCTTTTCTTTTCATGGTGCAATTCTATGAAATAGAGGAAAGAGTCTTACCCTCATTCAACACCTAGACAATGAAGGCTAGAATGCCACCGGTTATCCTCTCTTTCAATTCTAGCAAGGTTCCTCGAGTACTCACCACTTCACATTTCCCTCTTTGGTTTTGATTTATTTTCAACCTATCAAATCATGATCTGACCTTCTAATCCCTCAACAGCTTCCTAAGTTTCACTCTCAAGCATCTCCAACACTTCCCATCAAATTAGTTTGTATTATTTTCAACTTTTGTCGCTTAAATTTTATATCTCAAATTACAGTCTAATTCCAGCATCTCTATACTTTTATTTTTCTCCCGCAGAACTTGAACCTCAACCTAAGTCATTGACTAGTGCTTACAAACCTTATATGGGATGTAGGAGTGCTCCAATAGGCTTCTCAATCTCAAAAAATACTTAAAGTAAGATTTCGATGTTAATTATAGTATAGTGATTTACTAGTGACCGAAATTGCAAAGAAAACTGAATATGCAAGATCGACAATATTTTTTCTACTTTATTTGTTTCTTGTGCCAAGCGAGTTTGTTGCCCTTAATGCAACTGGAAAATTCTCCATTTCCTAGTACATTCTTGGAGTACAGTGTAACAAAACAGACTTCCCCATAATGTAAGCAGGTTGACAACACATGCTTTAGCCCCACCCTAATACACATTGTGCATCAAGTCACATGCATATACAACTAGATTTGACGCAAACCACGATGAAGGTTACATATAAAATAGAGTTCCCTATAGCAGGTTGACAATGCATATTTTAGCCCCACCTTAATTAGCCTCATACGCAATCAAGTCACATGCATATGCAACTAGATGTGATGTATGATGAAGATTATGTCAACTTATGGCCGTCGCATGACAACAAAGTTCTATGTTTTCGTTAATAAGACAAAAGCAGAGAAAAGAGAGGGGGGGAGGGGAGGGGAGGGGAGGGGAGGAGAGAGAGAAAGAGAGAGAGAGAGAGAGAGAGAGAGATGGAATGAAGTGGATGGTAATAATTTTACATGATATGGGAATTGGGAAGATAATAAACTGACTTGAAAAGGAAAAAAACAATCTACACCGATAGCTTTGATCTCATGAACAAGTGCTGCATACCATTTGTTAGGGGTAAAATAGCTCCTGCCGAAGTCTAATAAAGCCCGACCTTGGTAGAGTGCCGTCTGGGTTCAAGATATACTCCAGTCCGAGATTCAATCAAGTTAGTCTCCAAGTCCAGACGAACTCCAAAGGATCGGCCTCCAAATCCGACTAAACTCCGAGCTTCAATTAAGGGCGGCTCGTCCCGGAAACGACAACAACTCCTATTGATGTCCGATCTTGTGTGTTGTCCAAAGCTCCTTTACTCCAACCCTCCAACTCTATCATGACAACAGCAGACCTCGCCATGAATACACCGTGAATTTTGGCCAGACGAACTTGAGTCAGTAAAAAAAATTCGTCATCCACTTGACTCCAATCTTCAATCAAGGATAAACAACAGCCGCTTCACAAGCTGAATCTCAGTACTATCTAACCCCGACTTTGGGCCGACCTTAGGTACTGGCCGAACTTCATCAAAATAATTAAAGCAACTTCATCATTATTCCTTTCCGACTTTAAGTCCTCCAGAACAAAGTACTAGTGTTCATCATCGACCGACCTTAAAGATGACCGAGCTTCCAAAAGCAATTGAAACAGTTCTACCATGATTCAATTCAAAATCTGATCTACAAACTCACCATCCTCAACCCAAAGGCCGATCTTCAAGCTTAGTCCATCTGATCCTAAGTCCCGACAGTTTAACCTCAGAACAAATAACTCACGATCAAGCTCGAAAGTATCTGACCTTTCATCCGAACTCTAACAAATAATATCCAACCACCAGTAAATCGTGACAAACGACAGCCCACTCTCCGTAACAAACTCTGAGCGGCCCAAACGGCCTACTGACATTCTGTTGCGACTGTCACCATCAATCTATCACAAGCTCTATCTATAAATAGAACCCTCCAGATACGTTTTCTTCTCTAAACTCTCTTTTTTCCTCCAGATACGTTTCTTTCTCTAAATTCTCTTTTCATCTCCAATCTGCTGAGTACTACATTCTTGTTGGTCAGAATACCAACTTGACTGTCGGAAGGTCCACGCCGGAGCCACCTCCGACCAGGACTTTGTCTTGCAGGTTCCATCGATGAAATCCTGATTTTCATCTCCAACAATTCCCAGCGGCCATCCGTTTTCTACACCAACAGAATTGGCATTAGGAGGGTTTGTAAGCCCTTGTTCTAAAAGGAGTACCAAGTTGAGCAATCACCCCCTTCTTTGTTCAAGCAAAAATGCCCCCTAAGAGAGCATTATCTCGACGATCTGCTGCCACTGTCGCTCGATCTAATCCTAAATCGGCCGATCATCTAGCCCCGGTACCTTCATCTACACCACAACCTCCCCAGTCGGTAGCGTTGGTGGATGCTAACTAGTTCAACCTGCTGGTACAATAGGTGAGAAGCCTCACGAAGGCCGTGTAGGCTATGCAACAAGTTCCGACACTGGTACTGCCTGAAAGACCATCGCCGGAGCACTAAGATTTGGAGCAGGAGAGACCTACTCGGAGAAGCCAGCCATAAAATCCCAAAAAGAAAAAACAGAGAGCTATAAGTCCCTGTTCTAAGCACGATTCCACCTATTGAAAGTCTCTACCCCATCTAGTTTGCTGTACTTTAAGATTCGTGATCGAGATGATGTCCTTGATCAAAAGCTTCAGGAAATGAATCGGCGGATTGAGTAGCTCCGCCATGCCGCCCCCGCCCGTAATGATGACATCTACATCGATCCAGCCTTTCACTTCCCAAATCACGCGAAAGCCCGTCTCGCCGAATTTCAAGCTTCTCCAATTCGAAAGTTATGACGACTTCGGATCTACTCAACCACTTGGAAGCCTTTCGAACCATAGCACTGCTCCATGGCGCGTCAGACACCATTTTATGCCGAGCTTTCTCATCAATCCTGAAGAGTGCAGCAAGAAACTGGTAATCGAGCCTTAAATTGGATACCATTTACTCCTTCGATCAGTTGAGCAATCATTTTGCGGCTCATTTTGTTAGCAACCAACGTCAAAGGCGAGGCTCAGATTTTTCTCATCAACATCAAGCAGAAAGAAGAGAAGTTCATCCGAGCCTATGTTAGCCACTTCAATATTGCTGCTTTCGAGGTCCAAAATTTGGACCAATCTATTACAATGGCTGCTCTAAAGGACGGCCTTCCGAAGAATGATCTCCTCTTCTCGCTAGAGAAGAAATACCCCCGGAACTTTGCTGATATACTAACTCGGGCCGAAGGCTATGCCCCGGCTGAGGAAGCCTTCAAGTTACGAGACGATGATGCCGCAAATGAGCGACAGACGAGGAAATTCAGCAAGCCCACACCTGTGGAAAAGCTAAAAGAAGATCGACCGCATTCTAGAACTCCTAAATGCAGATGAATCCAAACCCCATCTTGGGCTCGTCAACCGAGAAGCTCGGATAGAAGGATGCGGCAAAGCCTCCTTCCTAGAAGATTCAATAACTATGCCCTTTTGAATGCTTCAAAAACTCAAGTTCTTATAGAGATTAAGAAGCAACTACCTAGGCCAGAGAGGTTGCGATCACATCTAAATAGGCGCAATCCCAATAAGTATAGTCTGTATCATTGTGACCACGATCACAATACTGAAGAATGTATCCAGCTCTAGGACGAAATTGAGAAACTGATCAGGAGAGATCGACTAGACCGATTCCTACGACGTCGACCTAAGAGGAGAGAAGAGCAGCCAAGAGCTCTTCCACAGCCAGAGCAACCTCACAGGGAAGAACCTCAAGAAAACCGACCATCGCTTGGAATCATCAACATTATAACTGGAGGATATCGGTAAGGAGAAGCTAGTGGATCGGCAGAGCCAATGAAGAGGCGGAGGACTGAAGAGCCCATCACTTTCACTGAAGAAGATGCATCAAGGGTTTAATTTTCGCACGATGACGCGATTATAATTTCTTTGAATATTGCCAACTATGATGTACGCCGTATCCTGGTCGATAATGAAAGTTCTGCTAATATCTTATTTTATGATGTTTTTTTCTAAAATATCTATATCTGACAGTCGAATGAGGCCACTAAACACTCCATTAGTGGGGTTTACCAGTGACACTGTACCGGTTGAAGAAATAATCACTCTATCGGTTATGACAAGTCAGTATCCAAAACAATTCCGAGCTCAGATTGATTTTTTAGTAGTAAAAGCTTCTTCTGCCTACAATGTTATCCTCGAACGACCTGAACTTAATGCACTCCGAGCTGTAGTGTCGACATATTATTCTAAAAGCCAAGTTTCCAACAGAATTTGGAGTCAGAGAAGTCCGAGGTGATCAAGCTCTGGCGTGATATTGTTACACAATTGCTCTGCAAAATGACAAGTAGTCTAAAGTCTACCCTGTAGATGGCTTAGACATTCGAGATAATCTAATTGAAGAACGAGGAGAACCTATTAACGATCTTGTCACAATCTCTCTGAATGATAGGAACGAAGACTATACAGTTCAAATTGGTTCAAATTTAGATGAAGAAATTAAAAGACAACTAGTTATCTTCTTGCAAAAGAATGCAGACATTTTTGCTCGGATTCCTGTGGATATGTCTGGGATAGATGCAAAAGTAATGAAACATCGTCTAAGCGTATATCATAAGCATCAACCTGTGAAGCAAAAGAAGCAAAGCTTTGCATTTGAGCATCAAAAGACGATTGTGAACAAGGTGGATAAGCTCCTTAAAACTCAATTCATTCGAGAAGTATCTTACCCAGACTGGATAGCAAATATGGTCTTTGTAAAGAAAGCAAATGGAAAGTAACGGATGTGCATAGATTTTACTGATTTGAACAAAATCTATCCAAAAGATAGTACCCTCTACCCCGAATTGATCAATTGGTGGATACAACATCAGGCCATAAGCTCCTCACCTTCATGGATGCCTTCTCTGATTATAATCAAATTCGGATGACATCCAAAGATGAGGAAAAAACTACCTTTATTATTGACCGTGCTCTTTACTGTTACAGGATCATGTCATTTGGACTCAAAAATGCAGGTGCAACCTATCAACGCCTGATGAACAAAATCTTCAAAGAGTATATCGGCCGCAACATAGAAGTTTATGTGGACGATATGCTTGTCAAAAGTTGATTATCAAGGAATCACATTGCCGACATGGAGAAGACATTCAACACCCTCCTCCGAAAGTACAAGATGGACAAAATGTGCTTTCAGAGAAACTTCAAGAAAGTTCTTGAGATTCATGGTGTCAAGACACGGCATAGAGGCAAACATGGAGAAGATCCAAGCTATTCCAGAGATGGCCATTCCTAAGACAATAAAAAAAATTCAGCATCTGGCGAAAAAGATTGCGGCTCTAAATCATTTCGTTTCGAGGTCAACAGAACGTTATATGCCTTTCTTCCAAGTACTCAAGCAATCGAAGAACTTCTGTTGGACTTTGAAATGTCAGCAAGCCTTTGAGGAATTGAAAAGCTACCTCAGCTCACCTTCCCTCCTTGCCAAACCTGAACCTGATGAAGATTTATTTCTGTATTTGGTGGTGTCACTTGCGACCATAGGAGCTGTCTTAATCAGAGAGGAGAATAAAGTTCAAAAGCCAATCTACTATATAAGTCGAATCCTAAGAGATGCCGGAACAAGGTATACAAAATTAGAAAAGCTAACTTATGCTTTATTTATTGCAGTCAGGAAGCTTTGACCCTACTTTCAAGGTCATACAATAATAATTCTCACAGATCAACCTATAAAGACGGTCTTTCATCGACCTAATACCTTTGGAATAATTGCAAAATAAGTGTTTGAGCTCATAGAATTTGATATAAAGTTTTAACCTCAACCATCTGTTAAAGCTCAAATACTGGCCGATTTTGTGATAGAATGCACCACTCCAAATTCGACCGAGCCTAAGCAACAGAAAGCCGCACTTCTAATTCTCAGCCAAACTCCACCGAAGAGAAAGCAGACCTCCCTGAAGATTTTCGGGCTTTATATATTGATGGTTCATCCAACGCTTCCAGAGCGAGCACATGCTTGGTTCTTATCAGTCAAGAAGAGGTTATCGCCGAATATGCGCTACGCTTTGAATTTCCCACAACCAACAACAGAGCACTCTAATTGCAAGATTGAAGGTAGCTAATGAACTGGGGGTAGGTCATCTGAAAACCTATAGTGATTCACAATTGGTGGTTGGGCATGTCAATGGCCGCTATGAGGCTCGGAAGGAAAACATGAAAAAGTATTTGAACAAAATGAAGAGCTTAAACTCGGCCTTCAACAGTTTTGACATTCAGCAAATTCCAAGAGCAGAAAATTCTAAAGCTGACCTTCTGTCCAAACTAGCTACTATAGCTCCAAATAATTTGCCAAAGAAAGTTTTCTTTGAAATTATTAAGCAGCCAAGTTCAGAAGAACCTCAGGTACTAATGTAAGTAAACCATGAACCCAACTGGATCGATCCGTTAGTCTTATATCTTAAAGATGGCATCCTCCCAATAGACCCCCCCAAAGAAGTTCAGAAACTAAGAAACCAAGTCTCTCGCTACATCTTATATGAAAACAAACTATACAAAAAGTCTTATTCCTTGCCACTCCTCAAATGCCTTCAACCATCTAAAGCCAACTATGCCCTAAAAGAAGTTCACGAAGGAATATGTGAAAATCACCTCGAAGCTAGATCATTATCTTACAAGCTACTTTGACAAGAATATTATTGGCTGACCATGCAACAGGACGTAGTTGACTATATAAGAAAATGTGATTGGTGTCAAAAAAATGCCAATATTTAAAGACAGCCAGCTTCTTTACTCACACCCTTAAGCGCTCCTTGGCCATTCGCACAATAGGGAATGGATATACTTGGACTGTTTTTCATAGCATCGAACAGCGGAAGTTTTTCTTGGTAGCAGTGGATTATTTCACTAAGTGGATTAAAGTCGAACCTCTTGCAAAAATTACTGAAGCTAAAGTACAGGATTTTGTTTGAAAGTCTATAATATACAGGTTCGGTCCACCTCAAACATTGATTACTGACAACGAGGACCAATTCTCGAGGCAAAATTTGCTAAATTTTGTAAAGATTTAAACATTTCACATCCGTGGCACATCCTTAGGCGAACGGTATAGCTGAGGTGACTAACAGAACACCGCTGCAAGAAATAAAGGCAAGGACCGAACGAGCAAAAAGAACATGAATGGACGAGTTTTACCATGTACTTTAGGCCTATAGAACCACTCCGAGGATGCCTACTATAGAGACTTCATTCGTTCTGGCATTTGGAACTGAGGCGGTTATTCCAGTCGAACTTAGACTTCCCTCAGCACGAGTTAAGAGCTTCAATAAACAAAATAATTCACAAGATCTCAGGGCAAATCTTAACTTGCTAAAAAAGATGGAAGAAAGCTCAAGTTCGGATGGCACCCTATAAGCATAGAGTAGCTTAGTATTACAATTCTAAAGTCAAGAGTAAGACATTCAATGTCGAAAATTTGGTACTACGCCAAGCAGAGATTTCTCAACCACAGAATCAAGGCAAGCTCACTCCAAATTGGGAAGGTCCTAATGAAGTCGAGAAAATTGTTCGACTAGGGACTTACCGCATAAAAAAATTCGAAAGAGCTGCGCTACACCGACCTTGGGATTCAGAAAATCTACAAGTATACCATCAATAGCTACATTTCAATAAAAATTTCTTATTTTTAACAGTCTTATCTTTTGTGCAAATTGAATTATGGCAGAAAATGATCAAGCCGAACTTCGTTCTTAAACGAAGTTGAAAGCCTTCAATTCTTAAACAAGAGGTTAATCTCGTTAGGAACAGGAAGAGATCCTCGTCCTAACGAGATGAAGGCCCTTACGAAGGATATGAAGGCCTTCGTTTCGTAAACAGGAGGTTAACCTCATTAGAAATAGGAGAAAAACCTCGTCCTAACAAGGTGAAGACCCTTACAAAGATATGAAGGCCTCCGATTCTTAAACAAGAAGTTAACTTCATTAAGAACAGGAGGAGAAGCTCATCCTAAAAAGGGTGAAGATCCTTACGAGAGATATGAAGACCTCCGATTTTTAAACTGGAGGTTAAGCTCGTTAGGAACAAGAGGAGAACCTCATCCTAACGAGGATGAAGATCCTTACGAGGGACATGAAGGCCTTTGATTTTTAAACATGAAGTTAACCTCATTAGGAACAGGAGGAGAACCTCATTCTAACGAGGGTGAAGACCCTTACGAGGGATATAAATGCCTCCAGTTCTTAAATAAAAGATTAACCATATTAAGAACAGGAGGAGAACCTCATTTTAACATAGGTGAAGACCCCTTACAAGGGATGTGTGGACCTCCGATTCTTAAACAAGAAAGTAAATTTATTCTTAAGCAAGTTCGAAAAATCCTGGTTCGTAAACAAGGGGGACAGACCTACGGAAGATTGGGCGAAAATTATTGTTCCCAAAAAAAGTCTACTTCAAACACAAGATGACAATCAAGACAGCAATTATCAAATTGAGACATGGCAATGGGGAATAATGGAAAGAAAGGTCATTTTATTAAGTGAAAGTCATTACAAAGGTCAACAAGACCAATTACAAACGCAAAAAAAAAAAAAAAAAAGAAAACGAAATCCTACTCGGACTTCGGACTGCTCGCCTCAGCCATTACTAAAGAGTATTTCAGATCATTTACTTAATCTTGAACTCCTTCCTTGCTAACAAACACTTGCTAAGCAACTTTCGAGCTTTTCTGGCATCTTCTTCTACCTCTCTCCATCTCTTTCGAAGAATGACAGATTCAGCCTCAGCATCCTTCACAGCATTCTCCTGATATGTCATTTGAATCTTCAACTGAAGAAGCTCGACCTTATTTTTATCATGGACTTCGGTGAGATTTGCAAGACTGTTCTTCATTGAAGCAAGCTCACCCAAATCCCCACTTGGACCAGCTCGAGCATTGTCTGCAAGTTGCTTCCTAAGCCAAGCTATCTTATCGTTGGCTGTCCGAAGTTGTCATTTAAGATCGAAAATCTACGTGCTCCAATCTAGTCTATAAGAATCATATGCTTTTTCAGCCGTGCACAATTGATTCTGAAATTCGGAGAACCTCTTAGACCAATCCCAGCCATACTCGTAATTCTGAGTCCAAAGTGAGCCTTTCTCCAACTATTAGATCTTCTCTCTCGCTTCTCTGAGTTCGGCCTCAAGGGAGCAAATTTTAGCAGTTAAAGCCCACAACTTTTCGTTAGCACTCTTTGACGCCCGCTGGAGTTCTTCAGACAGATGGTACTTCTTTAAAGTATACTCCTTAAAAGCATACTTTAAGGCTTAGCGCAGGCGGTTGATTTCAGCGAAGGCTATTGTATAATTGTTCTTTGATTTTTGAAGCTCATTCTTGGTTTTCTTCAACTCTATGTTAGCTTAACGAACTTCTTTCTTCAAAGTCTTTATATGAGCTTTTAAAGGAACAGCCTACAGCAAAGATGCAGCTTCGGCCCACGATTGAGCTCGGTGGCAGAACTTACAAACTAAACTCCGTATCATAAATGCATTGCAACACACAAAGGTATGGAAAAGTTCAATTTTATTGCTCAAGAAGTTTAAGTACATATGGAATAAAAAGAAAAGAAATGTACAATTAGAAGAGATCTCCGACCTTTAGCTGGGGGATAGTGGGAGAGCTCAGTCCGGCCTCGATAGGTGTCGGCTCCTCAGTGGGCTCAGGGACATTGGCAGCAACTCCGACGGAAGGAAAATCAACTCCGATGGTGGAGGCTCAGCTTCGTCGTCAGAAAGATCCTCCGATTCGTCCTCCAAGAAGCCGAGGTCCAGTTCAGGATATTTTTTGGTGACCCACTGTTGGCAGATTTCGAAGCCCTTGTTGAAGGCCCCTCCTTGGCGAATTCGATCTTGATATCTTCAAGTTTTTTCAAAGTTTTAAATTCTACCACAACTTGCTTTTTGGCCTCGGTCACCTTCCTTTCCCCTTCAAAAGCCTCAGCCTCAGCCTTCTTCTTTCTCTCCATTTATAAAGCCAGGTTGGTCTCTAGAGTATTCTTTATTTTTGCCGAGGTTTGCTCCACCTTTTTGAGCGCCTTCCTGAGATGCTTGACCTAGGCTAAGTCTTCCTTGAGCGTCTCCTTAAGACGCTCCACAGTTTTGGATTCTTGAGCTTATGCCTTGGCGGCCTTGGCTTCTTTCACAGCATTTGAAGCCTCGGCCTTCTGAACGTTAACTGCCTCGATGTTGGCAAACAAATGATGCCCCAATTGCAAGAAGCAAAGTTAGTCTTACCACTAGAAAACATATATATATATATATATATGACTGAATTAAAAAATGATAAGGCAATTATCTCAAGGAAAGCTGCAAACAAGTCCTTCCGATCTTGAGTATTCGTCTGAAAGATCTTCTCAATCACATGCAGCAAAATGCACCCCTCCATGAGGGGTCGGACAATCCTCCAGCTGTCAAAGGAAGCCCATTCCAAATCGATGTTAATTGTCACTGGACTCCCTAGATTTCTTTTGCAATCGAACTTTTTTAACAACTGACTTCTTTCTTTTCTCCACCTCCATCTCAACAGGAGGTAGTGGAATAGTGGCCTCGACAGGTGAGCTCAGAGTCGGCAAGGTTACTTCGACCTCTAGAATGAAGGTCGCCGGAGATGGAATGGCCGAACTGGGCTCTACAATTTTGACCCTTTTGGATGTCTCCCCCGGGCTAGTGCCTTTTCTTTGCTGACTCTGATGTTTCTTTTGCAGTCGTTTGAGTTCTTCCAAAGTCATTTCTATGAAAATAAATGAGCCGAAGTTAGATAAAGACAAGAAGGCAAAAGAAATTTAAGTTAATATCTTTGGGGTTAACAGGGCTTAAGCCGAGATTGTAAAGAGTCTGGTCGTCTATCAGTTGGGTAAGTAAAGGAACTTTATAGTTTTTCAGAGCCTTGACGGAGTCAAGATCTTCTCGCTCCAATCCGGAGGCCTTGCATACGAATTTCCTAAGCTGACCGCAATGAGGAAGTTTCCACTCGAGTGAAGGGTTAGACACTAAGAAAAACTTTTCCTTCCAGTCGTAAATGGAGGAAAGGGCACCCTTGATTAATCCCTCCTTGTCGAACTGGAGTAAAATGTACCACCAGTCCTTAGCAATGGGGTGGTGTTTAAAGGTGAAAAAAGTTCGAAACAAAAAAATCGAGAGTCGGACCTCGGCTAAGAAGCAAAGTGCTAGAAATCCTACGATAAAACAAAACGAGTTTGGGACGACCAATGAAAAAGATATATCAAGAAAACAAAAAGTTCAACAACGAAAGGGAGAACATGCAACCTGAGCCCAGCGCGAAGAGCCTCTGTATACAAACTGAACCGACCCAGAGGGGGGCGCATATTCAACCACCCGATCCAGGAAGTTCAAGTTCAATTCAGAGAAGATTCTGTACTGAATACGGATAAGAGAAAGATCCTCGGTGAAAAGGGTAGAAGCAACGGCCCCCGGGAACAAAGGTTGGATGAGCTACATATCTAAGATGAAGTTCGACCTCGGACCTAGGGTTTGGAAGGTTTGGCTCAGACGAGCTTTCAGAGGGTGAAGACCAGGAACACTCAAAATCTCGAAAGGCCATTTTAGATCAAAAAAAATTGAGAAAAATCTATCGAAAATCAGGATAACTCGAAAATCGAAGGAAAAATACGTGAATCCTAGGAGACCCCTAAAAATAGAAAAAAGGCAAGAAAACTTTTTAAAAAAATTAGGATACTAACCTAAAGAAGGCGGAGAACTTGGTAGCGTGGTCGAAATGATGAAAGACAAACGGAGGAAGGGCGTCGGAGACTAAAAGATGCACAAGATGGAACGATCGGGCTCGAGGAAGATGAAGAGCAGAAAAAGAACATAATAAGAAATATGCCAGAGTGAGAAAGAAAAAGAAGGCGCTTAAATAGCCGATGGTGTCCCCGATCTGTTATGATGGTAAATCGTCAGTGCCGAATCCTTCCTTTCGTATGTCCGTCCATTATTGCAGTTACAGATGTTAGACAAAATCATCATTGCGCCATGCAATCAAGCTCCGCACCAGGCAAAATTTCAAAATTTGAGATCTTCTCGAGCCATTCAGCAATAAAAGAACTCTCGCGTCGATTCGAATAATCCAAAATATGTCACATTTCAAAAGGCAGGAAGACCACATAGGACTTCAACGATCGTAAATAATAGTACTCCTTTCGTCCGAACTTCAAACTTGGGAATAAGAAGATAAATGTTGGGGGTAAAATAGCTCCCACTAAAGTCTAATAAAGCCCGACTTTGGTAGAGTGCCGTCTGAATCAAGACACTCTAGTCCGAGGTTCAATCAAGTAAGTCTTCTGGTCCAGACAAACTCCAAAGGATCGGCCTCCAAATCCGACTAAGCTCAGAGCTTCAATCGAGGGCAACTCATCCCTAAAATGACAACAACTCTTATCGATGTCCGATCTTGTATGTTAGTCGAAGCTCCTTTACTCCGACCCTCTAACTCTATCATGGTAACCGCAAACCTCGCTATGAATACACCATGAATTTCGGCCAAACGAACTTGAGCCAGTAAAAGAAATTCATCATCCACTTGACTCTGATCTTCAGTCAAGGATAAACAACAGCCACTTTACAAGCACTGAATCTCAATACCATCTGACCCTGACTTTGGACCTACCTAAGGTACTAGCCAAACTTTATCAAAATAATTAAAGCAGCTTCATCGTTATTCCTTTCCGATCTTAAATCCTTCAGACCAAAGTACCCATATTCATCATCAGCCGACCTTAAAGATAACCAAGCTTCCAAAAGCAGTTGAAACAGTTCTAATATCAGAATCTGATCTACAAACTCACCACCCTAAACCCAAAGGCCGATCTTCAAGCTTAGTCCATCAGATCCTAAGCTCCGATAGCTTAACCTCAGAATAAATGACTCAAGATCAAGCTTGGAAGCATCTGACCTTCCATTCGAACTCCAGTAAATAATATCCAACCACCAGCAAATCGCGACAAACAACAATCCACTCTCCGTAACAAACCCTGAGCGGTCCGAATGGCCTACTAATATTTTGTGGGAGCTGTTACCATCAATCTGTTATAGACTCCCTCTATAAATAAGACCTTCCATATATGTTTCCTTCTCTAAGCTTTTTTTTCATCTCCAATCTCCTGAATACTCCATTCTTATTGGTCAGAATACTAACTTGACCATTGAAAAATCCATGCCAGAGCCACTTTCGGCCAAGACTTTGTCTTGCATGTTCCACCAGCGGGATCCTAATTCCCATCTCCAGCAATTCCCAGCAGCCGTCCGTTTTCTACACCAACACCGTTGATTATGTATGAGAGATGAAATGAGTTTGCTTCCCATGAGATAACAAGTGGAAATGGTGAACTGAATGGAAGACCAACTTCTGAAGTCTAAGAGCCCATAGGAGGACCAATTCAGTCAAGCCATCTCAGCATCCATTTTATCGAGATATTTAAATTACTAAGTATTGGCACTCTACAGCTCTAAGTGAAGAATGGTTGACAGTCTTTGCTATTTAACGGATCAAAAGAACCTTCTGATCCCTATTCTGTGTAACAGGGGACCACATAGCTTCCCAGTTTGTATCTTAAATCATGGGTTCCAAATCATATAACAAAGAGCTAGCGGAACATGATATTAATAGACCTGGTTGTCAGTTGGGAAGGCAGCCTATTTTCATGGAAGAAGTATTCCAGATTTTTTTTTTTTTTTTTGAGAAAATGAGGGGAATAAGGGATATAACTTTAAAGAAACAAAGGTGATTAGCATCTTTTGGAGGTTTACTGTGACCTGGCTAAATATCATAGGAGGGGTCAGTTCTATTTGTTGTTTTACTCATTAAACTATGTACCTGCAATTTTAGTGTATGCTTAGAGATGTGAATGAACCTTGTACTTTACCAGATCTTGCACCTATGTTCAGTAATTTTTTTCTGTGATTTAAGCATTAACCTTAAGAGAGCCCGGTCAGCATATTTATAAATTTGTTCAGCTGTCCGAAAACTTAACCAAAAACAATGATCTTATAGATTCTTTTTATTTGGATTCATTCAGTATTGTTGTATCAGAATGGCAAGATCCATTGGCTAAAGAAGAGATAGGTCTCTATCAACAGGTGATAGATGTAGATAACAGCAATAAGCTTCAACTTCAAGAAGGGTGCTTATCAGAATTAAAAACATAATGGTTAAGATAGATGACATATCATCCTTAAGGAACTTGGATGAGCTCGAGAGTAAAGGACAACATGTTGACCATACTATGCGGAAAGGAACAATACATGAACCTATGATCATCAAAATAGCATATTTAAAATATCAAAAACAAAGATTATCCATTAGCAATTTGGTATTAGAGAACTTATTGCTGTTTCATAGGAGCATAAGAGAGTGAAGTAGGCATTTTGCATAGTGATTCTGTGAATGCCAGGCATTGGTTTCAATGAGCAAAAGACAGTATAATGACTACTTCAGAAATAATGGACACAACCGCTTCCCAATGACAGATTTTGGTTGTTTGGGTTGTTATTTAGACAAGTAATAACAAATGATCATAAAATATAATTATATGTAAAACAACCTCTACAAATAAAAGGAGGAAACTAGTTTCTGATTGAATTCTTTTTTTTTTTTGGTTTTATGACCTATCAGCTTTTTCCAAAGCAGGTTTTATGAGTAAAATAATCAAACAGCATTTTTCTAAATATTATTAATTTTAGGTTTTGTTTCAACTTGATTGAACAAAACCAACTAACTCTTTTAATGCCAAATATCCTAGTCATATTGGTTGATTACCAATACTGGGATGGACTGAGATCAGTCTACCTTGATTCTAGGCCAAGATGGAATGCTGAAGAATTTTAATCTTCCATGATATATGGGTTTATCTATTAATATCATGTACTCTGCATTCATCATGGCCACATTTAACTTTTGCCAAAAATCCTTTGCTATAACTTGCTTCTCGACTAACTCCAATAATTCAGTATCGCTCTCAATTCCTGATCTGATCTGAACAAACCTAAAATAAACATCAATGCAGCAGATCAGTCTTGAACTTATCCCGAGATAATGACTAATAGATTGGTCCAAAACATATAGTTTAGGCCACCTGTTGCTCTTGGCCTGAATTTACAGCGTACCTTTTTCAAAACCTTGATCACAAACGTATCTCAGGTTCACCCACCACTGCACTGATCTTAACAAAAAGAGAGAAAAAAATCATGATGGGCTCCCAAAAGGCCAGCCACAAACCCTCAAATTGCATAATAATAGAACTCATCAGGATCCATGCAGATCTATCTATTACAAAAAATTGACTGCAACCATCAGCTGATCGCAACAAACAATACTACAATTAATATAGAGTCTACTTTCTGGAACAACATATGAATCTATTGCCTATCTTATTATGTGCATTTCCTTACTCCAAATCGTGTTAGAAGGGTCAGCTCCAACCACATATGAAACTCTTGCCAAACCTAGAAAAGTGGAGTTAGTGTTGGTTCCAAAGACACCAAAGCAGAATGTACCCTCCACTGCTTGAATTTAATTTATAGCTCTTGTGAACAACCAGATCCAATATTCTGTCTATAAATGCAGATCTCAGTCATCCAAACTTTACAGTAACACCAAATGAAAGGATTTACTAATCAGCGCTTGGCTCCCAGTTGGTACCTGGCAAGGAGCATGTGTCCTTGAGGAACATTTATGGCAATTTGTTGGCAGAATTAAGCAAATGTGGTGCCTTATGGTGGAATGAATGCACAACTTTTGCAGGTGATGTGGTTATGCCTAACAGGCCTATCAGTCCTAGCAAAGAGTTACCCAATATTGGGTACCCTTTTCTTAGCCTACATGGCATGCTCGCATGAAGGAGGTGAATAACAAACTGAAAATAGAATGGAAAATAAAAAATAAAAAAAGAAAAAGCTGATTTCCTTGACATAGTAATCAAAACCACAATTGCAATGTAAACAAATAAAGGTGGGTTATGCTTATCAAAGACTGACTATTTCTTGCAATCTTTAATTAGACAATCAGGCCCTAAAAGCATAAACAAAGGATATCATATACTTACGTCTTGGACAATGCATCAAAAATACTCTGAGCCTCAGCAGTGACCCCGACTCCAATCCGCTCAGCTTCAATCTCTGCTTGTCTGCATCACACCACATAAACCGTCAGAAATACAAAATGCATCAATAAGATTCAGAGTTTGTGGGTCTCGATAGTTCCTCTATAGATTTCCAAAACAGTATATATTTCAAGAACAATTTCTATGAAAATAAACAAGTCAAGAAGTAGTTCCTGATATATAAAACCAAGAGGTATCAGATACTCTTTTGCTCCAAAGATCATTTCTTGGACCAAATTATAAAGAGAAAAAGCCCCAGAAAGGGGTAAAAAAACAAGAAAGGCATCACGTCTACCGATTTCTGCTTCCAGAATCTCACACAACACATTCGACTAACTATCTCCAGGCAATGAATTGATCGAACAAAGAATCCAAGTAATCGAAAACAAAACCCATCAAATAAGCCTGCTCTAAAGTTCATCACCTCGACAATTCAAGAAAACTAAAAGAAACCAATACAAGAACCGAATCGGCACCTCATCGCAGCATCCTCCCTCGCCTGGATGGCGGCTAGATCGATGAAGCACTTCTTGGGGTCAAGAGGGTCCTCGCCCCTCCCCAGAAGGGTGAAGTCCTTGATGTAGTTGGCCTTCAAGAGCCGAAGGTTCCGCCGAGCCCCAGGCTTCGTGGTGCCCTCCTGTGCCCTCCTAGGTCAAAGAAATCAAGCGATGGAACCAAAGAAAACAAAGAGAGACGTATATGGAAAGAGATCTATAAGGGAAAGAGAAGGATATGAAGGACGAGGATGTTGGAAGGACGGTCGTATGTGATGATCTGCCCTTCGAACTCGTCGCCGAGCGTCGTCTTGATGGCGAGGATGCACCCCGCCGCAAACTCCTCGCCGTTGGCCCCGTCCATGCCTCGCCTCTCAGTTCCGGCTCGACCCCAAAGATCTAACCCTATTGGCGAGAGCCCTTGCGGAATATATATATATATATATATATATATATATATAATAACAGCACTTAGAGACCGAAGATCTTTGGATCGTGCACAGCCGGGAAAGGAGGGAGGCAGCTTAAAGAAATTATTATAAATATTTATTTAGATGCTTTTGGTGCAAGTTATTTTTGAAAATAAAAATTGATGTGCCGTCAAAATTGAAATGGTTTGTGGGGAAAAAACAAACTCCCGCGACTTTTTATGAATAATGTTTTATCGCAAATTGGCTTGCATACTTGTTTGTAGACAAAAATCAGTACAAAACAAATGCAATTACCGTATATGCTTCTTGAATAATATCCTATTAATACATATTTTTTGTTTTATAAATTATATCTGGATTATATCTTATCTATTTATTCTCTATTTTGAAATCAAATTTTATTAATAATTTTCTCTCATGCTTTGCTTTACGGATTTCTGATTGCTCTTTTATACAAAATAATGCTGATAAATTAATGTTTGACATAAACATGCAAAGATGCATAGCAAATCCACTGTTTTTGGTGCTTGTGAATAGATTCTAGTACCTAGTATGGTTATCTCTAGCAACATTACAATTCGATGAAGTTGCAAGGATCATGATGTTATATATACATACATACATACATACATACATACATACATATATATATATATATATATATATATATATATATATGAATGTTTGGGTTCCTGAAAGCATAGAGTTTTGAAGATCCCATGTTGCATCTATCTCGTAAAATATTTAGAAAATAAGTTATTTACCTGCAAAAGAATAAAAAGGTGTCATGGTAACTTCTAATCATTTCAATTTTGTGTATTTTGAAAATAGAATAAGAATATGGTGAGAGGTTGTCATGAGATTAGTGCATTGCAAAGTAAGTATAACAACTTGAGATGTTATCTAAAAAATTAATCAAAAAGTACTATTTAGGACTTAGGATTTCTCTATTACATGGTAGATGCAGGACTAAATGCATGTCTATACAGATCTTTACATATATTTTTTCGTTTAAGTCTTAGCATGCTCACTAGGCTAAAATTCCAAATTTATTCAAATCCAATCATAAGTACCAAAAATATAATTTAGATCCATGCTACACTATCTTCTAGTTCACATGGGCTATGGATCTAGTCCATTTTGATACTAATTATAACTTTGCCCAAAAAAAAGAGCAAAATGATGTTATATGAGATACCTTTGTATAGCTGTTGTGGGATTGAATACACCCTCGCATGGATTCTCACAGTATAACTAAGCATATATGGTCAAAAGTAAAAGCAAAAAGCAATAATGCATGCATAAAAACATATTTAATTTATTTCAGTATATTAGATTTAATGGTACAGAATCTGATTGATGCCCAAACGAGCTAGAGTCGAGGAAGATGAGGTCATCGTCGGTGACCTATAAAACAAAATCTCGTCCGAAGTTGATGGTGGTGGCTCCGGTAGAATCTTCCGATGGTCAAGTTAGCTCTTCTGACCAACAGAAATGGAGTGCTCGGAGAGAAGTTCGACAGAGTTTCGGAAAGAAAAAGAAAGCTTAGGAAAAATGAATCTGGAGAGTTCTTTTTTATAGACGAAGCTTGTTATAACTGTTCTAATAAATGACCATCGTAACCATCCTGATAAATATCAATCATAATTGTCCTAATAAATGACAATCATAATTATCCTGATAAATGATAATTATAATCGTTCAGTAGTCGGATCGTCTATAGAAATTCATCTCTGAAAGAAGTTCGGCTCCTATAGAAATCCGACTGCTGGAGGAATCCGAAAGGAGTTCGGCTTTCATAAAAGTTCGACTGAATGAAAAATTTTAAAAAAGTTCAGCTTCCATAGAAGTCTGACTACTGAAGAAGTTTGGCTCCCATAGAAATCCGACTGAAGGAAGAGTTCGAAAGAAGTTCGGCTCTCGTAGAAGCCCGACTGCTAGAGAAGTCCAAATGGAGTTTGGCTCCCATATAAGTTCTACTGTTGGAGGAGTTCGGAAGGAGTTCGACTTCCATAGAAGTTCGACTAAAGGAGAAATTCGAAAAAAGTTCGGCTCTCATAGAAGTCCGACTGAAGGAGGTTCCGAAATAAGTTTGGCTCCCGTAGAAGTTCGACTGCTAGAGGAGTCTGGATGAAATTTGGCTCCTGTAGAAGCCTGACTGCTGGAGGAGTCCGAAAAAAGTTCGACTCCCGTAGAAGTCCGACTGAAGGAGAAATCCGAAAGGAGTTTGGCTCCCGTAGAAGCCCGACTGCTGGAGGAGTTTGGAAGAAGTTTGGCTCCCGTAGAAACCCGACTGCTAGAGAAGTTTCGAAGAAGTTTGGCTTCCATAGAAGTTCGACTGCTGGAGGAGTCCGAAAAGAGTTCGACTTTCATAGAAGTTCGAATGCTAAAGAAGTTTGAAAGAATTTCGACTCCCGTAGAACTCCAACTGCTGGAGGAGTCCGGATGGAGTTCAACTCCCGTAGAAGCCCGACTGTTGGAGAAGTCCGAAAAAAATTTGGCTCCCGTAGAAGCCCGATTGGAGGAGTTCGGCCATTGAATAAGTCCGGCCGTTGGAGAAGATCGGGTAGAGTTTGATTGCTAAGGAGAGAATTTTCGATCGAAGCTCTTCCATAATTACCAGCTGCATTAGGCTAAGCACCAGGCTGAACTTCGATGGGAGCGAGGTTTATCCCCAATAATAGTCCTCCCACTCCTAAGTTCGAAGTTTAAAGGAAGGGAGTACCAAAAAAGCAACTACCGAAGTCTTTTTTCGGACTCTACACTTGTTAAGGTTGAAGCGCGAGGGAGATCTTGTTTTCGACCGAGGTTGAAGAAGATCTTATCTTCTGTTGACGTTAAAGTTGAGGCTCGAACATAATAGGATCGTTGTTGGGGCCTCTCCTTTCACCATGTCTAAAATGAACGAGGCCTTCGATTTTATTCACATTGGGATGAGGTTATCCTCTTATTCCTAACGAACTGTGGGGGCACATAAGGACCGTTGTCAGGACTTCTCCCCCATCCCATCTTCGACTTTGCTTACGTTAGGATAAGGTTCTTCTTTTGTTCCTAACGGACTATGGGGGCATATAAGAATCATTGTTAGGGCTTCTCCTCCCATCTCATCTAAAATGAACGAGATCTTTGATTTTGCTCACGTTAGGATGAGGTTCTCCTCTGTTCCTAACAAGCTGTGGGGGCACATAAGGGCCGTTGTTAGGACCTCTTCCCTCATCTCGTCTAAAATGAATGAGGTCTTCAACTTTGCTCGCGTTAGGACGAGGTTCTCCTCCTGTTCTTAATGGACTATGGGGGCACATAAAGATCGTTGTCAGGGCCTCTCCCCACATCTCATCTAAAATGAATGAGGTCTTCAACTTTACTCATGACTTTGCTCGCATTAGGACGAGATTCTTCTCCTGTTCCTAACGGAATGTAGAGGCATATAAGGGCCGTTGTCAGGGACTCTCCTTCCATCTCATCTAAAATGAATGAGGTCTTCGACTTTGCTCGTATTAGGATGAGGTTCTTCTCCTATTCCTAACGGACTGTGGGGGTACATAAGGGTCGTCAGATCTTCTCCCCCCATCTCGTCTAAAATGAATGAGGTCTTCGACTTTGCTCATATTAGGACGAGGTTCTCCTCTTGTTTCTAACATGGCCATTTTCGATTGTATCTTTCTTGTCATCACATAGTTCTTGCACCAAAAAATAATAATGCTGAAATGAAATTTTATTGAAGGAAGATTACTGGTAGTACATTCTCAGATTTTTTGAGTTCCAAGATCGTAGAAGCGTTATTCCTCCGAGCTCCTTGAAGTGATAAGTTTCGGATCGGACGACCTCCTTTATTTCATATAGGCCTTTTTCATTTGGGGCAAGCTTCTCCTAGCTCTGAGACTGAAAGATGGTGACTCACCGAAGTACTAGGCCCCTCAGAGATAGCATTGATGATGTCGGGAGGCAGCCGATCTCCATGTTGATCCTCCTCCCTTGGTGGCTCAGGCTGCGGCAATACCCTCGATCGATCTTCCCGCCCTTCAGGCCATCACCGTAGGAATCGGCCTAACCTGCCTCACCTGATGAGCTCCTCGATCTTATCTTGGAGTTGGATATACTCTTCAGTGTCGTGACCATGATCACGATGATGAAGATAGAACTTGTTAGGATTGTACTTGCTGGGGTGAGAGCGCATCCTTTTTGGCCTCGGTAGTTGCTCTTTGATTTCCATCAGTACTTGAATTTTTGGAGCATTGAGGGGGGCATAGTTGTAAAATCTTCATTAGGGAGAACCTCACTGCGCCCTTCTATTCGGGCTTCTCTACCTTTGAGCCCAGGGGGAGTTCGGACTTGCTTTTGCTCAGAGGGAGTTCGGGAGCACGGCCTAGCTTTGCTTTGCTTTCCTTCCTCGATGGGTCCGTCCAGCTCGTCGATTCATCATTTACCAAAGGCTTCATCATCCCTGGCCTTGAAGGCCTTTTCAGCTCGGACGTAACCTTCAGCTTGAGCTAGCAGATCAGCAAAGTCCCTGGGATACTTCTTCTTCAGAAAATCCAAACCTCGGCGTGGATGTCGGCTGCTGACGAAATGAGCTGCGAACTGATGGCTCATCTAATCAAAAGAAAAAATGGTATCTGGCTTAAGTGCCGAGTATCAGTTCTTGACTGCTCCCTTGAGGATGGATGGGAAAGCTCGACATAAAATAACGTTTGACATATCGTGGAGTAACATCATTGTCCGGAAGATCTCCAGGTGATCAATCGGATCGAAGATTCCGTCATAACTCTCGAACTGTGGAAGCTCGAAGTTCGGTAGGATTGGTTCCTGCATGATTCTTTGAGAAAAAGGAGGATCAGTACAAATATCATTATCGTGTGAGAAGGAAGTACGACGAAACTCTTCAATTCATCGGCTCATTTCTAAGAGCCTTTGATCCAGGAGATTTTCACGATCGTTGATCTTCAAAATTTTCTGGTGGAACGGGCGCGAAGCTTCCTCCCGGGTCGAGTCGTGGTCCGAGTATGGATCTTCCATCCTCTGCTTCTCCTTTTCGAAGATCAAAGGCCGGATAGCCGAGGTCGACCGTTTTTAGATTGGATCATGGAGCTTCAGAGAAGCTTGCTCTGATCAAACTGGTACTGGGGCTTATCGATGTATGGCCTACATCGTCTCCACGAGACCATAAATCTGTTGGACCAGCAGGTTCAAATGCTCCGCATCCACCATGACTGGAGGTGGAGCTCGAGTTACCGAAGCTGAAATAGATGTATCTAGACGGAATCTGGCTGCAGAGGCCGTTGATCATCGAGTCGAAGCTTTTATAGGAGGCATTTTTTTTGGGAAGAACTATAGAGAGAAAGAAGAGAGATCGTTGCTGAGCACTCCTTTAAGATAAAAAAATCTCAGGAATAGAGGGTCCTTTCTCTAGTACTAATTATATTGGTGCAGAATCTGGTTGATGCTGGGATGAGCTAAAGTCGAGGAAGACGAGGTCGCCATCGATGACCTGCAAAATAAAGTCCGTCTGAAGTTAGTGGTGGTGGCTTCGGTAGGATCCTTTGATGTCAAATTAGCACTTTTGGCCAACAAAAATGAAGTGCTCAGAAAGGAGTTCAGCAGAATTTCGAAAAGAAAAAGAAAGCTTAGAAAAAACGTATTTGGAGGATCCCTTTTTATAAATGAAGCTTGTTATAACTGTTCTGATAAATGACCGTCGTAACTGTCCTGATAAATGTCAATCGTAATTATCCTAATAAATGACAATCATAATTATCCTAAAAAATAATAATTATAATCATTCAGTAGTAGGATCGTCTATTCCGTCTGAAGGAACAGTCCAAAAGAAATTCGACTTCTGTAGAAATCCGAATACTGAAGAAATTCAGAAGGAGTTCGGCTTTCATAGAAACTCGACTGAAGGAGAAATTCGGAAGGAGTTCGGCTTCCGTAGAAGTCCGACTGCTGGAGGAGTCTAGATGGAGTTCGGCTTCCGTAGAAGCCCGACTGTTAGAGGAGTTCAGAAGAAGTTTGACTTTTATAGAAGCCCGATTGAAGGAGGAATTCAGAAGGAGTTCGGCTCCCATAGAAGCCCGACTGAAGGAGGTTCTGGAATAAGTTTGGCTCCCATAGAAACCTGGCTGATGGAGAAGTTCGGATGGAGTTTGGCTCCCGTAGAAGCCCAACTGCTGAAGGAGTCCGAAAAAAGTTTGGCTCCCATAGAAGCCCGACTGAAGGAGAAATCTGGAAGGAGTTCGGCTCCCGTAGAAGCTCGGCTGTTGGAGGAGTCCGGAAGAAGTTTGGCTCCCATAGAAATTCGACTGCTGGAGGAGTTTCGAAGGAGTTCGGCTTCTGTAGAAGTCCGACTGCTGGAGGAGTTTGGAAGGAGTTCGACTTTCGTAGAAGTCCGACTACTAGAGGAGTTCAGAAGGATTTCGGCTCCCATAGAAGTCCAACTGATGGAGGAGTTCGGTTTCCGTAGAAGTTCGACTGTTGGAGGAGTCCGAAAAAAGTTCGACTCCTATAGAAGTCCGATTGGAGGAGATCGGGTAGGATTCGATCGCTGATGAGAGAATTTTCGATCGAAGCTCTTCCGTAATTACCAGCTGCATTAGGCTAAGCACCAGACTGAACTTCGACGAAAGCGAGGTTTATCCCCAACAAGACTCAATCTTGAGAGTTATAAGGGTATCACAAAATAAGGATGAAAAGATAAAAAAAATAGTTGAATGAATTGTAAATTTCAAAAATTTATAGCATGACCCTTTGACTAAAGGCATATTTGTCCCAGAGTTCTCACCCTTTGATGTAAGAGGTTTTAGCTCCTAATAACTAGAGGTTCATTCATGGAAGAAGAAGTTATAGATCTGACACTAGATGAGATGAGAGAATGGAGCAGCTCAAGAATGTTAGTCACCAACTAACGGTGACATCAACTACTGCTTCGGGCAATCTAGTTGCTGTAAAAACTATTGTAATTTGGTAAAGATATTGGTTCACAAGCTAATTATAAATCAACCTTGTAGATACTATGAAATGAAAGAATATAAGCTTGCAGATGGGATGCAATCCTCTTACCTAACATTTTAGGCTATTCGGTACTCGTTTATTTCAAATTCTAATTTAGTTATCATAAAAAACTTCAAAGGTCGGTCTAAGTAATATGACTTCCTCCCTTAATGAGAATTATTTTGCTTGTCCATTTTCTATAAAAAGAGGCTCAAAGGGAACTTTAGGCCCATAGAAACTATTGGCATGTTTATTATATTGGTCAGGAGCTATTCTACTTGAGCAATATTTATTAAAAAAGAAAAAAAGAGAAAAAAAATCTTGTACAGAATTCTCTATGACATGCTTGCCATTACTATAAATCTTTTGAAGGAAAATTAAAGATATATATCTTATGAATTATAATTTGCAAAATATCTACTATTCTTATCCAAAAAAAATTTCGGGGTGTGTTAAAATATTAGATACTTTTATCTTCTATTTTCTAGCTTCTTATTGCCACTCAGCAATCTAGAACAAAGTCGATGAATATAAAAGATTGTGCATATAAAATGACAAAAGAAGTAGGATGGAGGTTTTTTTTTTTTTTTTTTGTAATAGCAAATAAAGTATGAATATTAGAAATAAAAAGTTTGATCCAAGCCATTAGCCACAACCACATTTTAACACGTATTGTTAAGAAACTTTGAAGTAAACATGACAAATTTTATCTACAAGGATGGGAAGGTGACCTCTTAAATATTTCCAAACATTATTTGTTGAACCATACTGAACGGAACAGTTTCAAACATGGTTTGATCGCAGATTAAGATGGTTCAGCTGGCCAAATCGGAACACCATATAAGGGAGAAAGAGAGGAAGAAAGAAAGAGAAAAGGAGAGAAAAAGAGGAAACAACACCGCCAAAGAGCTGATGGTAGGCTGTTGAGGCCGTCGAAGGACCGCAGAGGTCTCCGTGACTCAATATCGTCCGATAAGATATTTAATCAAGAGAGAGAAAAAGAGACGAGCAAGTGTATCGGAGAGAGGTGCAGTAGATAGAGAGGTCGCTGGAGGGAGCTGAAAGGCAAAAAAGGTACGGATGGAGTTGCAGCCATGGAACAGGGGTGGTCGCCCCCGTTCATCATATTATTTAAAAAAAAATGATAATGAACAGTGAAAATGGCAAACCTATTGCTAGCATTACTATTTCATGATTTAAAATAATAATAATAATAAAGAAACAATGAAGCCAAAAAATTCATTATCGTCTTCATTATGGTCAGAACTTTTTAAAAAAATTCAGTGAAACACAGGCGATCATCCCTATTTTATGCCCATGGAGCCATAGGTTGCGATTTTATCGTTCAACAGTCATGGCAGCTGGCTAGAAGCCCTTCGATCCCAAGTTATGTCGACTTTTTCTTCCTCATTTTCTTTCCTCCCTCCTCTTTTATCTTTCTCTCTCAGCCAAGATTTGGCTAAGAAAGAGGAGGCCTTGGTAGTCCTTCGAGCATGCCTGCGGCTCACTTATGGATACTCGGCCACCCTCTCCCCCTCCTCTTTTTCTTTTCTCCTCTTCTATGGTTCATTTCTTTATTTTTATGTCGATTCGTACTGGTTCGATCTAGTTTAGATTTATACCAACTCGTACTGTCGGTCAGTCAGTATGGATTCGGATTCTAGTTCCATGGATCTTGTCTCTAAAATATTCTTAATCAAAGCAGTTATTGAACCTATATTTGTTATAAAGAGGCTGAAGAGATCTTGCCATCAGGCTGACTAGCACATTCAAGGTAAATACTAAGGGCCCAGGTAGGCTTTATTGTTAATGTCATACCAAAGTTTTCATTTAATTTTGTATTATATCGAAAGAAATATGCCAATTGATTTTGCCTTAGGATTAGTGAGCAGTAAATTATGTTTGCCCAATAAAAAACAAAAAGAATGCTTTCCGTGTATATGTAATCTCCAGAGCATGCGTTGACTTTGTTGTCGTTGGAAAAAAATTTCATGAATGGACCTAACTTCATTTTAGGTGACTAAAATGCACATTTCAAAGAGAAATGGGGGTAAGACAAATAATGGGTATCATGTCATTGTCAAATTTCCACCTCTCCCTTTAGCCGAAAAGCAAGTCTTGACTTATTGATGGAACAGTCTCTCTATCACATACCATGAAAGAATTTCGGATGAACTTGGTATGCTCGCATGATCTTTCACTTATGTAAATCATCAATCCAAAGATGTTGACAAATTTTTTTCTTTTTTCCGACTATGATGTGATGGATCAGAATTTTTGATCCATCTTCTATCTCATTGGATCATCATCCAAGAGGATTCGTGAGTCAATTATGAATGAGTATAATGTAATAAGATATATAGATTGGAAGTTTGAATCTATCTGGATGAAAAATATCATTCTTGTACTTCTTAATGCTCTTTATATTTTTTTATTTATCAATAAAATTATTTTTTAAAATCTTATATCAGAAAAACAAACTCCAAATAGCATAGAAGGATTGGCTCTCTATACTCCTATTTTATGTTGATCTTATGAATCACATCCATCCTTTCTGTCACATGGCATCACGTCTTTTTTGACCTTTTTTTTTTTTTTTTGATGCCAAGTTTTTTTTTTTTTTGATATAATGGAATGAAGACATACTAGTAATTAATTACTTAGGTTTAGATATTCTGAGATGCACTGTCTAATATTTGAATGAATCCAAAATCTCATGCTATCAAGCATATGGGCGTGGCTGATGGAACAACCATCAATTTACTTGTTGACAATAGGGCTGGCCCCATAGCCTCACTTATTTTAATTATAACAAGAGAAGGAAAACGTTTTTGTCAAAATTAAACACAATCTTTGGTGGGACCGGTCTCGCTTATCATCTGCTTTTATTTCCCCATCAGGCATGTTGGGCATAAAAAGTTTTACCATCCTCTTTTTTATTTGTGTCGTCAACAAATAGGGAAAAAAAAAAAAAAAAAACTCACCGGGCCCGATGCGCAGGTTAGCAGCGTGTGCCCGGAGGTCGAAGTCACGACCGTCGAAGTCATGCTCTTCCCTAGCGGCGACTCGCGTGACCGGTCCCCTGTATTCACGCGTCACCAGCGGCGCATGATAGCGCCCCGCGTTAGCGGGCGCGGCATCCGTAGCACAGAAGAAGAAACGGTACAAAATGCTCTCCAGCCCCGCTGCGCTCTGGAGCCAGGACTCAGGAGTCGCGGCTAAACCTCCTCTTCTTTTCCTGCCCGACCTGCCCGCCCCTGCCCGAATGCCCGTCCTCCTCTGCCAAGTACGCCTTCCCTTGCCGACTGCCCTGGTCTCTCTAATAAGTGAATAACCATCTCCTCTCTCTCTCTCATCAGATCGCGAAAACCGCGACCCAAATCTGTCTCGGAATTCACCGATTTCGCCGCTCCCATCTCCTCGCCAACCGGTCTCGCATCCTCCTCCTCCTCGATCTCTCGCTCATCTCGCGCCCTCCGATTCGATCAGCCACCCATCCGATCTCGAGGCCACCTGGCCGAGGCGCCCCGCTGGGTCCAGATTAGGGCTTGCCTCGCGTCGCGTGTTTATTGGAGGATTTTGGGATCTGTGGATGGGTGCGAGGGGGGCGGATCTAGGGTTTGGAGGATCGGGACGTTTTTAGGGTTCGAGCGATTACGCGAGCTGGCGGAGGAATTGAGGGTCGGGAATTGATGGTTCGCGCCGGAGGAGGGATCGGAACAACCAAAACCGGGGAAGATGCAAGGCTATGCATGGGCGGGAAGGTGAGGAAAGGAAACGGAGGCGGCACATGTGGCCAGTCCCCGCGCACGGCACAGCAGCTGCAGCTCTCCCACCGCCGGCGCCACTAGCTCCCCGATTGACCCCCTCGGCATCTGATTCCTTCCAGTCCTCGGCTGATTCTTTTATAAAGGTGCTTCTTTTTCGTGGATTTCGTTTATTTTTCCTTGTGTTGGTATGTCGACTAGGGAAAAGGTAGAATTTGGTGAGGTTTGGATTGTGGAATTTGGTGATTGGTTTGTTTTTTGTCTTTTGGATTGGTGGATCTTTGATCGAAGGTCTAGTCTTGATTCTCCATGCCGTAGAGGTGGGTCGTTTTGATTTCTGGTTCCGTATGCCTTAAGTCTTTGTTATATCATCCGGATAGTTTAGTATTTTTGTGCTTCAAGATTTTTTGCGGAGCTTGCATATTCCCTTGCTCGCAACTACTATGCGTTTGCTTTTTTTTTCCCCAAGTGTTCTCCTTGGTGGATTCGTGTATCGTGTAATTTCTGGAGTGTTTGTTACTATTTTCTCACTCAACTGTTGTGTTTTTCCCTTATGATCTTACAAGAAGAGGCTTTTGAGTTTTTCTGAGTTTTGTGCTGCAAAGAAACTATAAACTGTGCGAATGGTGTTCCTTATATAGAAGTTTTCATTTGGGATTTCTATGTTTATTGGAACTTGGCAGTAAAATTTTGATTGTTTCAGTTTGTTTATGGATAATCTTTTCCAAATACTAATTGTAAACCACCCGCCATCAAGTCATGTCAGCCTTCTGGTTTTTTCAAATTATTTTCCTTCTACCGGACAGAATCTTAGTGTATCTATGAAAACTCTAGTTTTAGGGGGAAACAAGAGGGAATTGGAGAAGGAAAACATCTGTATCGTGCATCATATTTTCAAAGTGGATTAGAAATATGTCTGCTATAGTTGAATTCAACTAGAAATAATGATTGATTCTTAGGGATGTATGGTGGCTTGTACAAATTTACCATGGGAACTGGCTTACACCGTCACCTGTATGTGATTAGAACAGGTGGCTTAATTGTGGATGGAGGGGCGCAGGGAAAAGTCCTATGTCCTTGAATCATGCTTTTTCTCCCGATTATGGTTGAGAAATAGTGCCACATATGTGGATTGTGGGATCATAGAATATCCCTTTATGATGTGCTGTCTACTTTGTTATTGTGGTTGCCACATCTGGTGTGGCAACCCAAAATGTTTCGTTTGTCATGATTCTGTTCTGTCTGTTCAGCCTTTAATTTTTGATCTAAATATGCTTGCAATCTCCTTTATGTGACGTCCAAAACTTTCATCCTGCTTTCTACTACATCTAATTTCTTTCCAAATTCCAATTTTAGTGCAACTTTCATTGTTCAAGCTTAAGCTTTGGAACCAAAAGGTGGTTTTATGTTGGAGGCTCATGGTAAGTGTATTTCTTGCCATAGTTGCATTAGTCAGGAGCATGTGACTCAAATAGAGGTTGGCATCATCATGATCATCAATCACTGTATTATTCGTTTATCCATTATATAGTTATGTTGAGGCTCATCTTTTAAGTTACTAGGTTCTCTCGTTTGTAATCTAGAGTGGTACTGTAAGAATCCCCAAGATTGTTATTTGCAATTTAATTTATTAAATTGAGTTGCAAGCCTTTGATTTTGTGAGATAGCTGGTCATAGCAAGGAATTAACCACCCTTTTCATGATTAAATCATTTTTCTTGTAGTCCATTGCCCTTACTCGGTTTCTTTTCTTTTCTGTCTGCAATAAGGATCAACATGTGTTGGAAAAAAATGGTTGTCTTGATATTCTATTCCAACGCCAAGGACTTCCCTATTTATGATTCAATTTGTTGTCTTGATATTCTATTCCAACACCAATGACTTTCCTATTTGTGATATGATCATTTTCAATAAACTCCTCATCCCTGTGTATGTATTTTCTTAAATATTCTGATTGCAATGGGGATGAACGAGTAGAAAGCAAAAGAAACTTGTTGGAGTGATCTTCTGTTCCTACCTCATATGTTGATAGATTTCCCATTTTCTGTTTGAGCATTTACTGTTTATTGTGTCTGCTGTTGCTTAACTTGCCATTTTCTTTCCTTTTGAGAATACTCAGATGCCATTACTTGCATGTTTAGCATCCATATGCTTTATGGCTGTTTTAATCTAAGCTCAGAATTATCATTTCAACCACCATATTTTTCTTATTTGTGCATTACTTGGGGTGAAGTTTCTCTTGTTTAGGCCATGAGAGGTTGGTTGTAAGAAAAAGGTTAAACGATAATGTTTCTTTAGTAATTCTTTCTTGTTCTGTGCATGCAGCCTCTAAGGAGTAATTGTGTTGATTCTTTCTAATTCTGAGCATGCAGCCTTTAAGGAGTCATTATGTAATCTGTACTGGTAACTTATTAAGGGCCAAACAAGGTGGCTAAGATCTTACCTCACTTGAGGAGGTAGTATTTTGGGAAAAGCTGAAGGTATGATGCTAGATCGAGGAACTAAGAATCCTTTTTTTCTTAAATAAAAAAAAAAAAAACTGACCAATTTTTGTGAAGCTTTAGTCCTTTGGGGATTAGAATATTATAATATTATCCATTTTGTTACTATCATATTGGTAAAAAATGATACGATGGACCTATTATGATTTTTTTATTTATTTATAAATTTTGATGTTCTGATGCATCTTTCAGAGTGTACTTATTTGAGAGAAGAGATCCATGCCTATCCAGTGGTGGAGACTGTAGAGACCTTTAGCCTGCTGTGGATGGTTGGGTTTGAAGTCTTAATGTTAGGGAGTGTTATATTATGTTTGTTTTTAAAATAACAGAAAATGGTAAACTTTGATGTTATATACTTTGATGTACTTTTAATTGTTTACTTTCTGTTGTCTTGGTTCGAAAGAATAAAAAACAAGAAATATATGAGAAGCCCTATATTTATATGATCTTCACAATTATTTATTTATCAGGAGGAATTGACTTGCTTGAAAGTAGCAAGAAGCAATATTAAGGGACACTGGGGCCTTGGTTCTGGAAATGAACCTGTGGCATATTAGGATTTGTAAAACCATATTCCTATAACTGTATTGCAACACCATAAAGAAAAAGTTTACTGCAATAATTTTTGGAACTTATTTTTATGTATTCTGAGTTGAACTCGTAATTTTTTTTCTTCAGTGGTTTATTTTTCAAAGTTTGTTGTATGTGATGTGAGATAATTTTTGACTTCATGAGTAGCCCTTTTATGTCTAATAGCTACTTCATTAATCAAGTGTCATGACATGCTAATAGCTAGATGTGCTTATATGTTGCATTTTCTGTTTCCACAGAAGTTTTTTATTTGGGCAAAATGTTAGGAAAAATTAACACCTTTTAAATTCAGTAATTAGTAATTATTGTTCATATTTCTTCCTGTGTCTTGTATTGTTGGGCCATGAATTATTACAGAACTTTATGTTATTAACATGAGGTGATAATCGGAGATAGAGAATTTGAAATGCCCAGTATTGCAGAAATATTAAGTTTGTCGCAGCTAGTTTGTTTTATACTGTGAGAGTGCCAGTTGGTAGCATGGCAGCATTATTATTACTTTGAGACTGAATAACTTTTTAACTATATAGTCAGATCATATTTATTATAGGATTGCATGTTGTGCTTTTGTTTCTCCCTGAATGGTTTACTTCATGGTTATTTAGTTTATGCTCGACAAAATTTTAAAAAGGAATTCATTTCATGCATTTTGAAGAAGTAATTCTCATATTTACTTAAATCTTGTGGAATTATTCATGACTTAAAATATGCTATTTGTATGCACTTTCAGAAAATTAGCGCCTCCATTAGTTCAAATTTCTTAAAAAAATGTGTACATAATATATGTCTATGCATATAAATATATATACATACTCACATTGTTTATGCATAGATACATATGCATGTGTATATATTCATGCATATGATGTATATTCATTGATATGCATATATTTTGCAACATATATGCATGCATACATGTATAGATGGATATATACAAGGATGCATGTATATGCACAGCATATTCATATTGATGCATGTATTAATAGTTTATGTAAATGCATATCCACATACATGGATTCATGCGTCTGTTCATTGAGATGTATAATATTTGTAACATATGTGCACATGTACATGTACACATGGACTTATTTAAGTATTCATATTATTTGCACAGCATATTTTAGGTATGCAGGTGTGCACATTTATGTATCATTTTGGTCAAGAGTGTACTATGTAGGACAAAAATAATTGCCAACTTATTAATTGGCGATTCCAGGATGAGCTTTTCTCCCTTGTTATGACTTGCATAATGTGAAGATATCATTAAGTCTATTTTGTATCTTGGGTGAAATTCATTGACAGCTTTGAGTTGCTCTATGTACGTTAAAGTTTGTTTGGCATCACCCATTTATGCTGCCTTTCTTCCACTGCTGTTGGATCCAAGAACCTTCTGAGTCTATGATATAGTCAATTTAGAGAGTAATATCTTATTGTTACGTGGATATATTTGGCGGACCCTGCCAATCTAGGTTGCACAGAAGAGTATACACCTATAAGATAATGATAATAGTTAAGATGATTTTTAATATTTATAAATGCATGTAATATGTTATTATAATGTTACAGGTATCCATGTGTGGTTTATTACTTTGATCACCAGAATATGACAACAGAACTGTTTTATCTTTAACTCATGCAATATATGAAAGGGGAACTAGTTAAATTCTAAAATATATGCATTTCCAATTTGATGCAATGTACAGACTATTGCATGACTTTATGTCTTCCTGTTTTGTCTAGTTTGGTCACCCATCAAGCAATGGGAAAAGTAAGAATGGTAAAAGAATTTCTTGTTCAATCTTTATCAGAATGTTGATTTAATTGTAGATATGACAATTAACTAAATGCCTTTTCTTTCAAATAATAGAAGGTTTAGGTGAAGACTGGTTGCCTATATGAGATAATTGGAGATAGTTTTTTATACAAGGTATTTGTTGTAAGTGATAATGATGGCCTTTGTGTTGATTCAGCATGTGCTTGGAAAAAAGAGACATTGATGTTCGTCCTGAAGTTTATTACTTGGTGGATACCATTGCTCAAAATGGCTTCCAATAATGGACTATTATTTTTGTGCTTTCTCTGCAATAGTTTTTTCTCACAGATCACCAAATTTTGCCCATTTATTTAAAAAACAAAATGTTCTCTTGTCCATTTTGATGATTATTTGGGTAGGCTGCGTGGCAAGTTGGTTGTTGAAGAATATGGGTTTTTCCAAAAGATATAGAGCATTATTGTAAAGGACCAATGCAAGCTTTTGATTCTGCTACTGTTTACAGGGTGCAGTGGCCTTATTGTGTTTCCTATGATTGATGCATGGCATATTTAAAAGAGATCTCTATACTTTAGAATAGAGGTTCCTACTGACTTTGATTGTATGTGCTAGTTGTTCAGTTTTCTGGTATCTATCATATTAATTTCCCCTGCAGTGTTTGCTTTTATAATCTATTGATTTCAACCTATGGATGCATTCACTTGTCGGTATATTGCTTTCATGGTGGATGATTGAAGTTGTTAGCTATAGAATTAGTCTACTACTGGTTGTTTGCTGCTGGTGTGATCTAGCTAGAACCTTCCTTCAAGCAGATCCTTGTTGTGCCTCTTTTGCATTTTGTCTTTGATACTTAATAAATAGGTGGTTGGGTATCTTTATGAAGTATGTATAAACCCAAAAACTGTCGCAAAAATTGTTTTGAAATCATAATATATCATCCTGGGAAAAAAATGAAGTCGGTCAACTAGTCTTCACTGTAACAGTAATGTTTATAAATTGTATCAGTTTTTATGATCCGTTTAATTGTGTTTTACATGCATTTTGTTTTCTAAGCTTCTGGCTGAATGACATCTATTATAAGTAGATTTATACAGATTGGTGAACTTCTATTGTAATTTTTGTTTGATATACAAAATTTTCTAGGTAGTTCGAAGTCAATTTATTGTTTTGTGCAGTGTGGAACTAACATATGGTGCTATTAGATTGGAAGTTCCTTTTGCTGGAACTTTTAGCAGAGAATATTTTTTATGCACTGTTGCTTTATGATCAGTCTTATCCCTGTGCACGTTTTTAAATATGTCAGATACATGGATTTAGACAAATTGCTTTTTAGATGGTCTTGTTTGATTACTGTGCATATACATGCTATGTTTAATTCATTCTTTAAAATCTAGCTGTCCACTGTGATAAATCTTTTCCATCAGTAATGATAGAAATAATTACTATTTATATTCTGTAAATACTGAAATTTTTTAATATCTGTGTGAGCAATTCTGTATATTGAGTTGTCAACTGATTAGTGTACTCTATTTCATAATCTATTTCCTTGTTTCATTCTGTTCAGCATTTTTCTTCTTGATTCCAATGTCTGTTGCTTTTTATTGTCAGTGTGTTTTCGGCTTAAGAAATGGAGCAGAGGGTTTCCTTATGCATATTCTTTTTGCATGTCTATGTTTGGTTATGTTTATTTCCTGTGAATCCGTATGGATATTAATGTGCATGTTGCTCCCATTGGCTATGTAGTTTTCGAACTTCGAGCATTTTTAAATTATATCCTAAATTATGTTTTTTGTTGATTGAATGTTAGAGCTGGAATGCTAATATCTAATATATGGATTTGGAGATCATATTAGTTAATACTAAGGTATCACTGAGAAGTTGGATTGGTAAATTGGTCAATATTATTAAAATTTGTTGGCCTATGTCTGTACATTTAATTTGCTTAAGCATTCTGGGAATGTTTTTTGTTTCTTGAACTGAAGTTTTTCTGTCGTTCTTTTACTTTGCATTTACCCTACCATGGAGACTGTTTATTGCTTTTGTTAATCATTCCCTGATGTTTCTGTTGTTTTGTAGGATGGGCGTAAAATTCGAGTTGGTGACTGTGCTCTTTTCCAGGCTGTCAATGCTCCACCTTTCATTGGAATAATTCGTTGGTTTTCAGCAGGCAAAGAGGATTATCTTGAGTTATGTGTAAATTGGCTTTACAGACCTGCTGACGTAAAGCTTGCCAAAGGCATATCACCTGAAGCTGCACCGAACGAGGTCTTCTACTCATTTCACAAGGACGTGATTTCAGCTGCCACATTGCTTCATCCATGTAAAGTTGCATTTTTGCGTAAAGGTGTTGACCTTCCAGCAGGGATATCATCATTTGTGTGTAGGCGAGTATATGATACTGCAAACAAGTGTTTGTGGTGGCTAACTGATCAGGATTATATCAATGTGAGTGTTGTAGCTTTCTAGCATCTTTATGCATGTATAAGGCAATGGATACATACGTACGCTTGTTTTTCCTTTATGTGTTCCATTCTAGTTATCGATTATTCCTCTTCTTCTTATTATTTTTTAACTCAGGAGCGTCAGGAAGAAGTAGATCAACTTTTAGATAGAACACGACTAGAGATGCATGCAGCAGTGCAGTCAGGAGGGCGTTCACCAAAACCTCTGAATGGTCCTGCATCCGCACAACAGTTGAAATCTGGTACAGATAGCATACAAAATAGTGGCACCTTCATTCCTCAGTCTAAGGGGAAGAAGAGGGACAGAGGTGATCAGGGCACGGAGCCCATTAAACGTGAGCGGTCTGCTAAGACAGAGGATGGTGATTCTGCTAACTTTAAATTTGACAGCATGATAAAAGATGAAATTGCCAAAATAACAGAAAAAGGTGGGCTTGTAAACACTGAAGGGGTTGAGAAACTGGTGAATCTCATGCAGCTTGATAGAAATGAGAGAAAAATAGACCTGGCTGGTAGGATAATGCTTGCAGATGTGATTGCGGCCACCGATAGAGATGATTGCCTTGGTAGATTTGTGCAGCTCAGGGGTGTTCCTGTTCTGGATGATTGGCTTCAGGAGGCACACAAAGGTAAAACTGGCGATGGCAACAGTCCCAAGGAAAGTGATAAAGCCACCGAGGAACTGCTGCTTGTTCTACTTCGTGCTCTGGAGAAGTTGCCTGTATATCTTCATGCTTTAAAGACTTGCAACATTGGCAAGTCAGTTAATCACTTACGTAGTCATAAAAACTTGGAGATCCACAAGAAGGCTAGGAGTCTTGTTGACACTTGGAAGAAACGAGTTGATGCAGAAATGGCAAAGAACAATGATGTGAAATCTGTAGGGTCAAGCCAGGCTGTAGCATGGCCTGGCAGGACAGGTTTTCCTGAAGTTTCTCATGCAGGAAACAGACGTACTGGATCAAATGAGGTAACTGTGAAAAGCCCCAGTCAGCCTTTTGCTTGTAAAACTTTGCCTGGTAAGCTTGGTAATTCAGATCCTGTGGCAAAGCCAAGTCCGTTTACATCAGGATCTTTAAAACAATCACCTTTACCTGCTTCGGGGGCTATTGGCTTGAAGGATTCACTTGGCAAAACAAGTGGTGGCACTGGGACTCAGGAGTTGCCACCAGCAGTGGTGAAAGAAGAAAAGAGCAGCAGTTCGAGTCAGTCTCAGAACAATAGCCAGTCTTGTTCTAGTGATCATAAAAAAATGGGTTCTTCATGGAAAGAGGATGCAAGAAGTTCAACTGCTGGCTCAATGAATGCTAGCAAGATCTCTGGTACTTCTTCTCGCCACCGAAGGTCTGGCAATGGGCTTCTGGGAACAAGCAATTCTGGAATTCAGAAGGAACCTAATTTGGGTAAGTCTGGTTCTCTTAACAGGACTACAACACTGGATAAAGCATCACAATCTGGATTGACATGTGAAAAGTCACTTGATGTACCTGTTGCAGATCATGGCAATAGCCACAGGTTGATTGTTAGGCTTCCTAACCCTGGTCGCAGTCCTGCCCGAAGTGCAAGTGGAGGTTCATTTGAGGACCCTTCAGTCACAGGTAGCAGAGCGTCATCACCCGGGGTTCCTGATAAACATGAGCATAATGATCGTAAAATGAAACTGAGGAGCGATGCTTGTCGGTCTCATGTTGCCACCAATGCAAATATGGAGACATGGGAGAGCAATGATGTTAAAGAGGGGGTAGTTGGATCTGATGAAGGTGATAGATCACCAACAATTCTTGATGAAGAACGCAGGAGTACTGATGAAACTGGGAAGGTCTCTGATGTTCCAAGAACTGCCTGTTCATCCTCTGGGAATGAAAAAGGGATTTTTTTGCCTGAAGCCAGGACAAGGAACTCTTTCAGCTCTATAAATGCACTGATCGAAAGCTGTGCAAAGTATTCTGAATCTAGTGTTCCTTTGCCAACCGGGGATGATGTAGGAATGAATTTACTTGCTAGTGTGGCTGCTGGAGAAATGTCAAAGTCCGACTTGATTTCTCCCACTGGGTCACCTGGAACTTCACCTGCAGTGGAGGACCCTTGTACTGGTAATAATGAGGCTAAGTCAAGACTGTCATGTGACGATGGTGTTGCCCAGAGTCATGCCCAGTCTGATGAAACTGCTGATGTTGACTCGGAGAAGCATGGGAAGATTGTTGGTTCTGTGTTAGCAAGGCGTGAGTTGCAACAGGAAGGCATCAACTTTTCAGGTGATGAAAAAATCATCATGCCATCGCAGGATAATATATTGACAGGCGAGCAAGCCAAACAGTTACCTGTTTCCGGTAGAAGTTTTCATAAAACTACAGATTCTTATGTGAAATCAGAAGGGAAACTTGAGGAAGAGAGAGCTGATAGATGTTATTCTATGTCTAGTCCATCAAATGTGAAGGAGGAGAGTGAAAGTGATGGAGCTTATCTACACCGGGACAGGTTGATGAGTAGTGGGCAGGTTACCGATGGTCTCACAGATTGTAAGACTAAGTTAACGGGTCCACCGATGGATGAGAGTAAACCCATTGATTGTGCTCATGAAAAGATTGGAGAGGGCAGTATGTGCATTCCTGGAGTTGTTTGCAACACCTTGGCTGGTGCTTGTGAGTTTGAAAAGACTGCTTCAGGCAGAAAATCTGAGAAGCTGGTAGTTGAAGAATCTCCCTCTTGTCCTCCCATTGACAAAGAACTGCCTGGTGGTGCCACCTTAATGGACCAGCAGCAACCTCCCGCTGCGGCAAATCATGCAGAGGCTTTAGATAGAAGTGCTGATGATGCTGTTGCTCTTTTCAGTGCTGATGAAGTTCTTTGTCCTGAAAATGATGATGAGTCCAAGACCAAGAACTCTGATAACTTGAGGGCTGGTAATTTGGACCTCAGTAACAGTGAAAAGAAAGAAAGTTCGAGTATTGCCGCTTCAAGCATTGATGAACGAGTTGCATTAACTGTAGTCCCACCTGTCTCTAGCAATGGGGTGGATGATAACTTAGAAATAAAGCAGCCTCTTGAGGTTTGTCTTACTGGATCTGCCGACAATCAGCTTCCATGCAGTATTCCTCCCCAAGAAACTGAGCGTTGTGCAAGGTCTTCTGGTTCTAAGATGTCTGGAGCTGATGCTGATGGAAAGGAGGAGCTTGCGAATTCTGCAGAGGCTTCTTCAATGGCTGTTACGGTTGATCCAGATGTTTGGGCTAAGCTCGATTTTGATTTAAATGAAGGCATCCCTGGAGATGATGGGAACCAAGGTGAGCAAGCTACCTCAGCTGCACCAGTATGTTCATCTGCGGTTCGTATGCCTAACCTGCCTCCATTTGCATCTCCCAAGTTAAGTGCTTTGCCTGCTTCAATCACAGTGGCTGCTCCAGCAAAGGGACCGTTTGTTCCACCTGAAAATTTGTTGAAGACAAAGGCTGAGCCTGGGTGGAAAGGTTCAGCTGCCACCAGTGCATTTCGCCCCGCGGAACCACGAAAGGTTCTTGAGAGTACTTCTGATGTCCCAGCATCTGAAGCTGCAGGGAAGCAGGGTCGTCCACCTTTGGACATTGATCTGAACATACCTGATGAGAGAGTACTTGAGGACATGGGTTCTCAGAGCTCTGCTCAGACAACAGGCTCTGAATCAGGAGCCCTTAGCAATCATGAGGCACCCACACGAATTGCTGGGGGACTTGATCTTGATTTAAATAGAGTTGATGAGGGTACGGAAAATGGGCAGTTCTTAGCAAGCACCAGTGAGAGGTTAGAAGTGCCACTTTTGACAGTAAGACCAGAACCCGGAGGATTCTCTAATGGGGATGCCAACATATTAAGGGACTTTGATCTGAATAATGGACCAGGACTTGATGAAGTGGGTTCAGAACCTGCACCAAGGAGCCAGCGTGCCAAGAGCAGCAGCAGTGTCCCCTCCTTGCCGCCAGTAGCAGGCCTCAGAATGAACAATGCTGAATTAGGCAATGTATCGTCTTGGTTTCCTTTGGGTAATTCCTATCCAGCTGTTGCTATACCATCTTTCTTGCCTGAGAGAGGGGAGCAGCCTTACCCTATTGTTGCAGCTCCAGGCACCCAGAGGATTTTGGGGTCAGTTACGGGTGGTGGCACATTTGGAAATGATATTTACAGAACCCCAGTGCTGTCATCATGTCCAGCCGTGGCCTTTCCCCCGGCTACAGCATTTCCATATGCTGGCTTCCCTTTTGGCTCCAGTTTCCCTCTTGCGTCGACTTCTTTCACAGCTGGATCAACAACCTATGTTGATTCATCATCTGGAGGTGCTTCATGCTTTCCTGCCATTTCATCACAGCTTGTTGGACCAGCAGGTGCTGTCTCGTCCCATTATCAAAGGTCTTATGTGATAAACCTTCCAGAAGGTAATTCTAGTGGTGGATCTGATAACAATAGAAAGTGGGCCAGACAAGGTCTTGATCTCAACGCAGGTCCAGGGAGTGCAGATATGGAAGGAAAAGATGACAGATTGCCTTCAGCATCGAGACAACTCTTGGTTGCCACTTCTCAGGCTTTTGTGGAGGAGCAGGCAAGGACGTACCAGGTACCAGGTGGGGGTCTGAAGAGGAAAGAGCCTGAAGGAGGTTGGGATGCAGAGAGATCTGGTTACAAGCAACTTTCGTGGCAGTAAGGGGGTCTCAGGGGAACCATTTCTTTGATGACTTGAGGATCTGGTGAGCCACCAGCTACTCTCTTTTTCTTTTTCCCTTCCCTCATGGCCGTGAAAGTGTAATAGTGTTTATTGTATATGAATTTTTCTATTCTGGTGCATATGGATGAGTTAGACCTTAATTTGCAGGCACAAGTGTTTGTGGACTCTCTTTCCTGTATTGCTTTCGCACTAAGTTATACACACACAATGTCACATGCGTCCTGGTGTTTGCCTCGAGGATGATGTGGAACTCTTTTCAGAGGGAATCAAACCTTGCTGTAATTCATGTAAATGTTGAGATATGATGCTCCTTTAGAAACAATTTTCATGGCTTCTGCAGATGCTTAGCTTCTTTTAGCATAGATGGGCATGTTTGCTGGTTTGCTCAAGGAGGTTATATGTGGCTGGCCATGGACGATGGATGGTAAGTCATATCTATCTTACTAGTTCGGTTCTCTGTCATCTCTTCCACCAAAGTCACTGTAATTAAGTGCAGTATTTTGTTTGTATAATTTCTCTCCTGGTGGGTGGTATTGCAGCTTTAAATGTCTGCCTGCATTGTTGCTCCAAAGAATTGGCATTATAATGCTATATTAGTTAGACAACTAAATATGCCATCTAAGCACCTCCTCCCGTGGTACAGGACTCATCTTCCTTATTTAAATTGCCAGGGATGACCTTGTGTCGTTTGTATTTTTAGTTTTATCAACCATCCAATAATATAACCTCGCTTCCAAGTTTGGTCTGTTGAACTTTGTCATGTCAAAAGATTTGGCAGCCAATCATGTAAGGGTATGAGCTGTTGTTAAAGCATGTTTTATATCTTATTGAATGTTAATTGCTTGAGCCATTTCATTCTTAAGGCAGGATTTGGAGGAGGTTATAATCTGAAGGTTCGCTAAATATAATCTCACTTCCAAATTTCGCCCGTTGAACTTTGTCATGACAGGAGATTTTGCAGCCAACCATGTAGTGGTTTGAGCTGTATGGTTAAAACATATGTATTATTGAATGACAATGTCTTGAGCCATTTTATCGTTAGGGCAGGATTTGCAAATTTTATTTTCTTGATTTTGCTTAAGAGGGGTTTTTTATGGCAGGTTTAAGTATTTGCTGGTGGATTTAATGGAGCTGCATTTTTTTTCCCTGTTTTTTCATTACTCTCTTGGCAGAAATTGCATGCCATTTGAATGCTGTGAGCCTTTAACAAAGTAGTTAGAGAAAGTTATTTCATCACACGTTTGCTGTTTAGCAATTTTGAAGGTCCCGGTTTCTAGTCTCTACCAGTGCAGACTTCTGTTGCTGTCCGTCTTGTTATCAGTCTTTTTGGTCTTTGGCATAAGCCCCCTTTTATTATCTCTCTTTGAGATCTGGTAGGCATATCTGCCATGTGGTTCTTGTATATTCTGAATGCTGCATTCGTGTATATATCAATGAATCTAAGATTCTGGTGTTAAATGGACGTCTTAGAGTTACTTGTGCTTGATTGTGATCTTTAGGTGAGCTTAAGACATATTTCCAACTTAATGCATGGTATATATAATGGTCTCAAAGGAGTTCTGTGGTTGTCATTGTTGGGGATCCACCTTTTGCATGGTTCGACTGCATTGAATTGCATGGTGAAGTCAGAGTGATTATATTTGTTTAGTTTTGTTTAAATTTTACCAGTGCTTTTGTATCGTTTCTAATTCAATGTAGGATGGGACATAATCTCGGTACAAGTAGTTTAAGCCATTGATCTTTAAACATCTGGGATTTAGAATGAGGGCTAAAAAAATGATAATGAAAGATCGTCTTTTCGTCAACATGTTCTGCTGGTGTAAGCGTGGAAAAGATTGTTGTGTATCCTTGGAACGCTGGTCCAAACCATGCCACAAGATGTGTGATTCACGGCAGTACGTGCAGTCGATGCTATGCATTGAGTCGTTTACTAGCGATGATCTTTGACTTTGCATATGTTTACGTTTGATATGGCCAGGGATGCTTATTTTAGTGATCTGATTTTGCCAAGTACATGAGGAACGTCTGATTTGCCCATGGATATGCTGAGGATCCAATATTTGTGTATGTAATTGTTTTGTTAACTACTTAGTTGCACTGCGAGTAGGGCATGAGGAAAAATTGAACCATTGGTTTGCATCTGAAAAATACGCAGTGTGTGTTGCTGGGGCGGAGGAGCTGATTTTATGAGATGATATTTATTATCATTGCTGAGAGAGGTCAGAAAGGTGTTGAGCTACCCAATGGGGATCATCAATAAATTATACAAATTGATGAAGTTGCTGGGGTTGGGATCCGTATTCTCCTCCAGTGTGGCTGTTGGTCTCACGTCTTGGCAAGTTTGGAATACCAATAACACCGAAGCATCTCAATTGTCGCCGCATGCTCCAATGGTGGACGAACCCCTCATTTTCTTGGGGGAGAATGTGGATGTGTTCTATCATTCATTACAAGGCTTGTTCGGCCGATGACTGAGAACTCCCAACTCTTTTTCTAAAAGAACCACGTGAAGTAAGGGAGAACAATCCAAGATTAAAAAAAAAAAAAAAAAAAAGCCACAAAAGATTGGGTTCAAACAAATCTCAAGGCGTCTCCCCACGGGCAACGTCTGACTCCCTAGCGGTCCCCCACACCTCAATCACGCAGGAGGGACGTCACACCGTTAATAACGAACGAAACTTTGCTCTCATTAAATAAAAAGCTAGCAGGATACAGAGGAGGCGACCCCGTGATGAGATGGATCCCCACCCTCTCCCTGACCCACCCCGTCTCGGTTTCACTAGCCAACCGCAATGGTCTATAATTCCTCCATGAGTTGTACCCTTCACGTCCCTTTCCTTCCGACAAAGGAAAAGAGTGTGGTCCAGCGCAGGAAAACGACCATGTCGTGGAAACGACGTCATAAGCGGCCGCCTTGGGACCCAACTCCACCTTAATTTCAACTGATGTGCTCCGCATGCAAGTTATCAGACTCGCTTTTCGTGCTGAGGTTGATGGTTTGGTGGTGGGACTCGCATGCAATCTGACCTCAATACCTCTTGAGGGGTTGGAAAGCCACCACCACCCGCTTGTCTCTGCGTCTCGGTCTTGCTTGGTGCGTGACGCCAGGTTTGGATTTATTGGTGGGATGACCTTGAAAATTTGAGGATGCCGTCCATGACATGGGAACACTTTACTTTTAGTTATTTGGTCGCGAGAGAGATGCACGTCGTAGCGTTGAAATGGACATGGGACGAGGGAGGGCTTGAATTCAACGAAAAGAGGCCGACATCATCATAGTCGAAAAAAAGAGCTTCCGCATGAAATTTTGCTTGCTATTTTTGTTCTTGTTCCACATTAATTGGATTTTAAAATCCCCCCTATATTCCCTGTGCAATGAGTTGCTTGTAGAATTACATGCAGAAAATGTCTTGCAATTCAACCGTTACCATCAACGCAAGTAGCAATTTATTTCTATGGAATCAAAATGTTGAACAATATAGAACCAGAGTCACTCCTTAGTGGCTTGATGGGATTACGTGCATGCTCTATTGGATTTTTTCAGAACTCCACCCTGAGAATTGTTCATCTGCAGGCAGTTGCTAAATGCCTAATTAAATGCAAACACTGATTTTTTTTCCCATTACTTTATTTCATTAATCTTTAGAACCATGCTAATCCAACAAGTGGTAAACAAATAACTTGAAGAATTATAGTTTGCGCTCGAACATGGCTTTTGCCCTCCTAATCAGGTGCTCATGGTGATTTTTAACGGTTATTCTTCTGCTTTCGTGTTTGGCATTCTTCTATTCCTTAAGTGTGGCTAAATTTTTAGCGGTTGTTATAAAAGTAATTTCAAGTCCATTGCTTTATGTGGTTACTCTACAAACTGGTTGCTACACTGCTGCCAAAGAGTTCCGAAAAAAAAAAAAAAAAAAAAAAAAAAGGATATCGATAGCTTACCGAGAAAACAAAAATCTCGATGAGCACGCTCAGACAGGCAAGATGTTAACAGGCCAAGCCCAAAGCCCAAGACTACACTGGTCCAGCAGCTGCTACGTGAGAACCAGCAACAGTAATAAGACCACCCCAGACAAGGCCCAGCCTAAGAAATGAAACACCAATCAACACTAATTCAAAGGACCGTTGTGAGGATCAAAGTGCTATGGCTTTTGGCGAGGACTGTAACATGAGTGAACTGTAGCACCATAAACCTAACCTATATCATCTAAGTGGACCAATCCAACAAATATCTTGTGGATCGGGCCTGAGGTGGATTACAATTTTCAGAAGTCCAGGCTAAATCTCGGTCTAGCCTGCTACCCTCGTTGCGACGTGTCGCAGCCTGGGCTGCTTGTTCTGAGTTTGGCCTGGCCCAACTGCTTGAGTAATGGTTTGGACGATGATGTAGTATTGGGTCATGGCTTGTCCAAGATCAAAATCACGAAGCCTTTACCCAAACATGACCTGCTGATAAGTTGAAATTACCCAGCAACTCAGGCTCGAGTCGACCCAAGTAATTGGATGTTGCAACTGCTCGTGGTCCATTGATATGCATTTCAGTCCACATGGGAGTGACAAAAGAAGCACCGCACAATTTCATTCGTGTTGCCTCACCGTAATATTGTTTCCTCTTTAATTAATAGTTTTTTTTTTTTTTTTTTTTTTGCATTTCTTTCTTTTAAAGAGTATATACCCTTCTATATATAGAAAATTATGTAAATATTTTTAAAATTATTATTTACATATATTTATACTCTCATAAAATACTTATTTCATATATTACTATTTTCTCTCTCTTGCATATGTGCCTACATCATCAAGTGCCATTAAGAAATAAGTGGTTTAAAATTAAAAAGATTAAAATATCATTAATAGATAAGTATATTAAAAAAAATTATGAAGATATACATATAAATAGCAACTTTATAAAGATATTTATATAATTTAATATATTTAGAAATGTTTATAGCCAAAAGAATCCTTAATTAATATAATTTTTATTTACTATTTTATGGGATCTTTTCCATTCTATTTGCATACAAGTTCTAATAGTTGTCTAAGAGTCTATTTGGTTGGGGGTGGCGAAATGATTACAAAAAAAAAAAATAATTTTATTATGTTTGATTGGTAAAAAGCTTACTCTAAAAAATAATACTTGCAATGTTTGGTTTGAGATAATCCTATATAGGAGTATGAAGAAATTTATAAATATATCTTTCAATATAAAATAATTTTTTAATAGTAGAATAATATTGTTATCTATAATTAATTTTTATATAATGTTATCTTCATCTTATTCTTTTATAAAATTTTTTTATTAAATAAATTTAAAAAAATATCAGAACAAATTCAATTAGTACATACGTGACTATATTGAAAATATTTTTATCAAGTATAGATTATTATCATTTTAAAATTTATCAAATATTAATTTTTTATATATTTATTTAATTTTTTATCTCCAAAAAATAAGAATAAAATCTATCAATTTTTTATTATCTTTATTTTATTTTTTATATTAATTTATTTTTTTATATTAAAATATCTCCAACCAAACGACCCACGAGCCCAGCAATACGGTGGACATCCCCCATCATTCTTCTCGGATGGAGTAGACACCCCTCGCCACTTTTACTTTCCAACGGAAGTGGGAGCGTAGATGCTCCCCATCCAAATGATGGATGCGGGCGGATAGGAGCGTCCCAAGTTAATGTTTTGTTGTCCGGAGGCATCCGTTATGGGATAACTTCCTCTCAGAATTTGGAGTTAATGTGTTGTTGTCCACGTCACGCCTGTTAGGATTCTCTATTTTCCTATGTCTAGGTGGTCTTTTATTTTGGTTCAAGTCTGAAAGTTTGACTTGAATTTATACGTGAATCGTGGCGGGCCTGAAGTGCAATCGTTGTGCATAAAACATAATTTATTAATGATATTATCTCAAAACGTAATTTTTTTCCCCTCGACGCAAATGGTTTCCAACATAGGATATGGGCAAGGTCGAATCCAAAACCCGACAGTAAACACCAAGCGCGTTATGATTTTATCTTTTGAACTAATTTTCAATCTATTCCTCGCAAAAGATATAGAATTTATTTTCAATACATCTTGCTTTTTCTACCACTCATATTCTTTGGTTTATGTCTCCATACGGAGATGGTATCGGGTTGGATATGAATCGGATAGATCTTTACCTGTGTCCATCGCTATATATCCATATCTATCCAGCATTTGTGTCGGGGTAGAACGGGAATGGGACGTGTTAGTTGGGTTAGGTTGGATGAAGTTGCACAAATCTTTCCTATATACAAATCAATGAAAAAGAATATAAAAAATAGATCTTATTATTTTACATAATATTAAATAAAATAAAAATCTAAGTCATAAAACATAATAAACAAAATTTTTAATAATAACAAATAAATATATTATTTTTTAGGAAGTCAAAAATTAATAAAAGGATAAATTAAAGTAGCTTAAATCCGTAGAATTAGGAATCGATGATCATATCAAGAAGTTCCATGAAAATTAACTGAAGCAAAAATATGCAATCATAATACGGAAGGTAAAATAAAGTAAAAAGATAAAAAATTTAGATGCAGGTGCATAGTGATGGATCAACCAGCATCCGATTGGCTGTAGAAGAAGAGTGAGTGCAGCATTATAGCTAGGATTTAGTTGGAAAGAGAGGAGATGGCAGGTTGGCTAGAGTCATGGGACGATAGGATGGCTAGAGTCATAAGATAATTGAGTGAAGGGTAAAGAATGGGAAGGAAATTAATGGAGTTATATATATTTAGGTTAGGTTCGAGAAATACTTTATTATTACTTGTATCCATTCTAGATATCTTTTGAATTTTGAAATCAAGATCTCTACTTGCCATCAATTCTAAATAGATCAAGCAAAATCCATCTCACTAGAGTTGTAGGATGGAAGAAATTACCACCCTAACTCCATTCTTCTCTATATGTGCAAGGTTGTTGCAGCCGCGATGTTAGGTCGTCTGGAAAAAAAAAAAAAAAATCCATGCCAATGGTACGAGGATATGGAGGCGGCAATATTCCACACCAACCTCAGTGTGACGTTCTATCCATCAATAGATTTTGTCTTTAATATGTGGTAGAAGGATCGGACCCGGATGCAATTTTCAGAAACTTGCACGAAGCTCCCTTCTGGAAGAAAAGAAACTTGCACGAAACTAGACTTTCTTATCGTCGACAACGTCAATCAAGAGCTGTCATGGGCTTTAAAATATGGTTTCAATTATTGTTGACAGCTTTGCCACCATGCTTCCGTAAATGACGGAGACAACATCCGCCGACGAGCCTGCAACGCTGCCCTGCAAAACGGCAGCTTGATGAAGGATGTTTCAGTAGCGTTAGGTTACCAGTTCAAAAATCTTCGAGTTAAGGATACAATTATACAAAACAAGTTAGCTCTGCTTGCTTTTTAGATTCGAAAAGCATACGTCAAGCATCTTGAACTCTACTTGTGCACATGTCACTAGCTAGTTCAGCCAGGGTCGTAGCCATTTTTGAAGATTTTTTTTTGAAATTTATTAAATTTTTAAGTCCAAATAAGAAGGATAAAATTAAAAATGTCATTTTGTTTTGTGGGAGTTGTGCGGACTGGTCCCCGAGCAAGACAAAGCACCGGTGGCCTCCCATCCTCAGAAAGGAAAAGGTTTTTTTTAAAAAAAGAAAAAGGTCCTGCAGAGAGAGAGAGAGAGAGAGACAAAGAGAGGGAGAGAGAGTGGGGAAAAGAGAAAAAGAAAATCATGCGCTTCGGACCACCAAAAAAAATACTACCAAGATTTCAACTTCGACGATCAGAGAGGAGGAGGAGTGAGTGGGAAAAAAACTATAAAAGTAAAGCATGTGCTTTGGACCAAGAAAAGGACACCAAGGGTTTAAATAAGAAGCCCCAGCGCCGGCCCCCAACCAGCTAGCACCGTCTCTGCTTCTATTATTGGTGTGCTTTGACTCGGTCGACCATCGCCCCCTCCATCTCCTCCCTCGGTTCTTTCCTTTCCTTACCCTTCCTTGAAACTCTCTCTCTCTGCCCTCCCTCCCTACCTCACCTCCCATCCCCATACCTTGCCTCCTCTCATCATCTCAAAATCCAAGCCACCACAGTAAAACACATAGGATATGGGGACTACCCACCACCACCACCACCAACCCACCACTTTCCCCACCAGGAAGCTCATAACTAGAGCTCTCTATGTCCTCCTTCCCTTGGGCCTCCTCCATGTATATCTCTTCCCCATCTCCTTCAACCAACCCAAACTCATCACCAGTACTCGATCCCAAAAAACCTCCTCCCCCTCCATCCCTTCCTCTCAAGGTAATTCCAACCCCCTCCTCTCTTTGCTCTCCAATTAATCCTCCTTTTATGTTTTCTAATGTAAAGCTAACCATAGATCACTTTCTTGAATTTGTAGCAGCTAGGGAAGCAGTTGAACACAGGCACCGCCCGAGAAGTCCCCGGTGCGACTATTCCGATGGCCGGTGGGTGCCGGACTCGCGCGGGCCTCGATACAATGGCACCAGCTGCGGCACCATCAAAGATGGCCAGAACTGCATGGCCCATGGCCGGCCCGACACCGGCTACCTCTACTGGCGTTGGCAGCCTAAGCAGTGCCAGCTCCCAGCCTTCGATCCCGTGTCATTCCTCCGGCTGATCCAAAACAAGCACCTGGCTTTCGTCGGCGACTCCATGGCCCGGAATCAGTTGGAGTCCCTCCTCTGCCTCCTCTCCACCGCATCGCCGCCCGAGCTGGTCTACCGAGACGGGCAGGAAAACAAATTCCGGCGGTGGGTCTTCCATGACTACGATGCCACCGTCTCGGTCTTTTGGTGCCCGTTCCTTGTTAAGGGGATCGAGAAGTCGGCGGCTTCCGGCCTAAATCACAACAAGCTGTATCTGGACTCGCCGGACCAGCGGTGGGCGTCGGAATTGGATCGAATGGACATGGTGGTCTTCTCGGTTGGGCACTGGTTCCTCCACCCGGCTATCTACTACGAGAGTGAGTCAGTCCTTGGCTGCCACCATTGCCCGGAGTTCAATCACACCGAGATCGGTTTCTTCGATGTCTTTCGGAAGGCATTCAAGACTACACTCAAGGTGGTGAGTTGGTCATCGCGACCGGCTTCCTCCGAGAAGCTCGTGGTGGTCACCACCTTCTCGCCGGCGCACTTTGAAGGGGAGTGGGATAAATTTGGTGCTTGTCCGAAGAAAGAGCCTTACAAAGAAGGGGAGAAGGAGATGGAATACATGGACGCCGAGATGAGGAAGATAGAGGTGGAGGAGGTGGCGGCGGCCGCGAAGAGCGGAGGGAGGTTGAGGATTGAAGCACTGGACGTGACCAAACTGGCGTTGCTGAGGCCGGACGGCCACCCGGGGCCTTATATGTATCCGAATCCGTTTGCTGATGGAATAAAAGAGAAGGTCCAGAACGACTGCGTGCATTGGTGCTTGCCGGGGCCAATCGATGCTTGGAATGAGATATTGTTAGAGATGATAAAGAGATGGAAACAAGATAATAACTGAAGAAGAGGAGGTCATCCTAGGTATTTTTTTTTTTTTGTTTCCCATGATTTGAGAGAAGGAAGATTGGATTGAATTAATTCATTTTTATCTACATTTTTTTTTTTTTGTGGATCGATTTTGATCAAAGATTTAAAGGTAAAGAACTGAGGAAACTTTTATGAGCTACAACATTGATGCTTCTTCACAGGGAAAGGTTATGGTTCATATGTTATCGATGAGATTGGTGAGGGCTTGAGTTGAGCTTTTCGCATCAAAAGAAGAACATCTTGGACCACAATACTTTGGTCTTAAGTAGTGGAAATCCAGCTGTCTCAATAATGAAGCCAAAGGGGGGTGGGCAGTGGATACGAGAAGTGGCAGGCGGCATCTCTTCAATGTACATTGGATTAGATTCGTTGTGGAACAGTTGTTGAAGAAGGCCATTTATCTAAGATGCTACCTTGGAGTTGGAAGCTGGCCTCTGTTTGGTGATGGCAGAGATCATGTAGTGTGTAGGATCGGTAGCAATGGCAAAAAGTGTTTTCGTAGAGCGCTGAAGTCCAAACCTTAGTTGATTTACCAGGAATAGTCCCGATGAGAGTGGCGGTGGTTGGATTCCTTTGCGTGAGTTTTGATGGGATGTCGGTGTTGGAAGCCACTAACAAACATATTTTTGGGTCACCATCGACCTGCACCAAATGTGAAATGATTATTATAAACCTTTTTTGATATTAAGGATTATTGCAAACTTAAATTTTTGATTTGTGTGTGCATTTGGTATCATTACTATTTGTCTGTGTCCGTAGGATTGGAAGCAAAGGTAGAGGACGGGTCGGAATTTGATAGCCAAGATGGCTCTTGGAGGATGACACCGCTTTTGCTTGAGATACCTCGAGCGGGTTGCAGGGACCTGGCCCATACGTAAAATTACCTTCTTGCTTTTATAGTATATGATGATTTAGAGATAGGTGGAAAAAGTAAAAAATATGCTATAACGGAAGGTATTTATTTGTCGATCAGAATTAATAATGAATCTATTGGTAAATGTCAGATTTAAATTATTTAATTGGCCAATGGGATTTATCCATGCATCAAATGATTCAAATCATCCCTAGTCTGAAATTGATAAGTATGGTACAAGATGAGAACTCGTGTCTCATTAACTACACGTTATTGGGATTCGGTGGTTCAAAGTATTGGAAGATAGCTAATCATATTGTATTAGGATTAATTGGGACTCGACCTGCAATAAAGATGTTCAGGTTTAAATTAAATATGTTGATGCTTGTAAACAAGCTGACCCAACTCGGCCAGTTTATTAAATAGATCAAGTCCAGGTTAAGAATTCTGACCAGTTTAACCCGCTTAAACCTGTTTAATCAATAGGTTCGGTCGAATCGGCTTGTTTATCAGTTGACTCAATTGAAGCTGTACATGTGCTTGGTTTGGTTGGGTTGAGCCTCTTGAGTTGGTGGGTTGGGAGAGGTCATCTGGTTCATCCATCTAATGATTAGCCGTTACGGATCGGGCAACAGGATGGGTCAGGTCCGAATTTCCAATCATTTTTTTTCCTTTATCTCCTGTTATCTTCCCTTGTTTTCGCTTCTCTCCGTCCGCTCTTTTTGTCTTTTCTTCGTCTGAAGCTCAAAGGTGGCATGAAAACCTAGGCCTAGGCATGGCCTTTTCTGCCTCAGCCAACCAAGGTTATCTTCTCTATCTCTCTCTCTCTCTCTCTTCTCTTCTTTTTTTTGTTTTCTTTTTCATTTTGAGTTTGGATATTACATGAAATCCTAGTTTACTGCAACCATCCGTGTCTTAACAGCTTCTGAGCCGAGCTCAGGCGTGGCCAATCCATGTCTCAATTGCTTGTGATCAAAGATACACGAGAGTCTCAAATCTCCTGAACCGAGCCATCTCTGAAGCTACTGGACTTCCCGTTGGAACCACCAACCTGATCTCAGCAAACTACGGCCTCTGTAGGGCTGTCAGTAGGTTGGGCTGGCCCGAACAGCCAGACCAGACCTCGTCGGACTTAGGCTCAGCTTTTAGGGCAGCGGCCCGAGCTTGCGGGGTGGAAATGGAGACCTGGTCAGGTCTTGGGCCGGTAGGCTTGCTTTTGTGTTTTTTGGGCTGGATCGTCAGGTTAGTTCCGTTCAAACTTTGGGATGTACAAGTACTCGAGCTAGACCCGGCCCATCCACATGTCTAATAGCATCCTATGCTTTCAACAGCAATTAGTAAACGACACAAGTACGCGGCAAAAATGACCCATTGGTTTCTTTCACACGAGACCCATTGCCAACTAAATAATGTCCTTTTGTCCCTCTTTTCTGGATAGCGAATAGGTCATCAGGCCCCAAACGTCATTCCACATACTGATGCTACAGCTACCTCTGCTCTTGTCCAAATCCATTCGGCAGACTGGCTTAATATAATCATTCCCAATCTCTAGGTGATCCACATTTTGGTTTCAGGTCTAATATGAAGGCAAAGCCTGAGCATTTTTGGAGTCCCCTCGTACCATGAGAGCCACGTAATAATCTAAAACAAAATAATTTCCTTAATCATCTTTGCCATCATAGTGAAGCCCTCCCTATAAGTAGAGGACCAAAATCTTTGAGGATAGAGTATTTTAGAAATAAAATTAAAAATTAACTTTACTATCAATGGAAAAATAATTTAGCCATTCTAGATGAGTAAGATTTTTTTTTTTTTTTTCATTTCATGGGTAAATACTATCAATAGAAAAGTAACTAATCTATTTTGAAAAGTATGAAAACATGGATAAGTTGATCAATAGAAAAGTTGATCAACATTTTTATCAAAGAATGGATCCTACAATATTTTTTTTTTGGTAAGTATTGCTCTTGGATCTCCTGGTTTGAGGTCGGTCGACGAGGATGGAGGAGCTCGACCACCGAGGAATATGAGATCGAGGATGAACTTTGCTGAAGCTTCGTCCGTTTACCTGCAATAAAGTTTCCACCGGAGTGTTCTCCGGTAAAGATCCTCCGATGCTCAAGCTAGAAGATTGGAGAACAATGAGGAGAGAAAGCGTCGAATTGAATAGTCTACCTGAAGGGTCCCGAAGCTCCTTTATTTATAGGGGAGGAGTCAGAGTCGTATCCATTTTAGACTCTAATGGCTTTTCGAGTTTGTCGTCCTAGATTTATTCGAAAGATTTTTTTTCTTCTTGGAAGATAGGATTGCGAAAGATTTTTCCTTTATCCAAGTTTTTCGATTCGGAGAGGACGCAGTTTCAGCAGGGACGATTGTAGATCGGTCATTGACGAGCTATGAGCCTATTCATGTATTTCGACGGCCGACCTGAATCCAACGAGGATGAGGTATAAAGGCCTATCTTATTTTGCCACGAGGCGATCTTCAGTAGATCGACCGAAATTATAGATCGGCTTAAGCTGACCGATAGCTAACCGCGGACGAAGTGTCGCATCGTTCCGCTTAAACGATCCATTACGGTAGGTCGGCAGCTGATCCTAAATAGGCCGAGGCCACACCAGCCCCATTCCAAAATAGTTTGCCCTCCACTTACGAGGTTGATCTACCTCTGAGCGGTCGATGTAAATACCCTATCGAAGCCAAGGCCGATTTTCAAATCGTATCCGCATTGCAGCGTTGGAGATCGGTAACATAATAAGATTGGAAGAAGTCTATCGACCACGAAATCTAACCATCCGTTGCTTTGATCCGGCTCTGCCCGTCCCCTCCAATGGGTATCTGACACCTGACGAAGATCTAGAAGGGTAGATGAAATAGGAGTAGATCGGAGCTATTCATGCCTCTTATAAATAGGATTGGTATTACTCTTTTTGACTGCTATTGTTGCTTAAAGGATGAACTCCGATACTTTGTGTAAGGAATAGCTCGGACTCAGTCGAGCCACCGTCGACCCTGTCCTAACTCTCCTCGTTGCTCGACCTCCTCGCCCTTTAGGTCAATCTCCTCTGCATTCATGAGTCAATCTAGTCTGTCCCGATCTTCCTGGGGCTTGGATAGCCCTTCTGGCGAGAATCACGATTCTGGGGTAATAGGTTCTCCGTACCAATCTGAAGAACGTGAAGTTTCGGACTATGATCCTTTCAGAATAGATTTTGTCCTCTCCTCGGAGGACCTGGAAGTCATTAGGATGAAATACTATGTCTCTGATGATTTTAAGTTAGAGGTCATCGATCCTAGGGAGCGTATAGCTCTTCCTCAATCTGGATGGATTGGTGTTTACGAGGAATCGCTAAAGCCTGGCCTCAAGTTGCCTTTTCATTTTTTAATCATCGAGCTTCTGAACCTATATAGAATCAGCTTTTATTGTTTGGTGCCGAACTCCTGACGATCGATTTTAGGCTTCTTCATCCACTGCCTCCTCCTCGGAGTCGAGCTTACCTCTCATCTTTTTCGAGCTTGCTTCACTCTAAAGGAGCATTCGATGGAGGTCGGATGGTGGTACGCTTCTGCTCGAAGAGGATGTCACCTTTTCCAAGGTGCTCCTTCCTCGATGCATAACTGGAAGGAGCGCTTCTTTTTTGTTTCGATCGAGTAACCATGGGGTTTTAGCACATCATGGGGGTGACCTCATAGGTCGGCCATCAGACCTCCAATATTGTCCGACGCTAAGGAGGAGGCCTTGAGTCAAATCTTTAGTCTCGCTCCTCTCCCACTGTCCAGGTTTCTTATCGAGGAGAACTTATTTAAGATCGGACTGATTCCAACTGATCTGAGGAGTCAGTATTCTTATGTGATTTTGTTTGGATCATCTTTTCTTTCCTCGTCATTATCATTGACTAAGTCTTGTATTTTCTGTCCAGTGATGAATCCATCTGATCTTGAAACTCTTCGTCGAATGGCAAAGAAGAGAAAGGCAAGCATGATCGTGGCCTCCAAACATGCTCGAACCAAGGCTGTCCTGGCGTAGCCCACGGTGGGAGGTTCCTCAAGAACGGCCAATGCTCCGAGGAAGGAGAAGTCAGCGCCGATGAAGGCTGTGACGTCGATTCGGTCTACTGCTCCAGGGGAGTCCGTCCCTCGACCTTCTGCATCTTCCTCGAAAAGAAGCTCGGGTGGGCCGAAGATCTCCATTCGGATGTTCGGCTATGGACCCGATGTTTCGGAGAGTATTTCTCTGGTGGAAGTTTTCTCGGATACCGAGGATAAAAGAAAGGGCATTGGCGACTATCGTGTCACCCATTCCTTGCTGAAGTCGGTCATCTTACTGGCCGACGTCCAGGCCTTCGAGGAGGTTAGAGGTGCCTTCCGCATCTAGGACTCCTACGATTCTCTCCTTTGGGTACGTGTTGATTTTTTATCGACCTTCATTTTAACTCTTTCATTCATTCCTTGGTTCAACTTCTTTTTCTTTTTTATTTTTCTCCTTTTTTCCTTTTTTTTTTTAGCTCGTCCATTATGTGGACCATTTTGTCGAAGTAATTAGAAAGGTTCGGTGCCTCTCTAAGAAAGCTGAGGAGAAAGTTGTCCAAGCCAACCGAAGGGTAGACGATGTTCAGTTATTTCGATTGAAGGTCAAGGATGAGATCAGGTCCCTCAAGAAGAGGGTGAAGCAACTGAAATTCGAGCTGACTAAGACTGAAGCTCGGGTGCTGGGAGAGAGGGAGGCCGAAAAGGCACGGGCGGAGGGTGCCAAGGTAGAGGCGGTCGAGGCCTTCCGCACATCGAAAGAATTTCACAACATCAAGACAGATTTTGCATCGCTCTCCTACCTGCAAGGGGGTATAGACCTGAAAGAGAAGGTCTGGAGGATCTTCCCTGATCTAAACTTGGACCTCTTAGAGTCGGACGATGAGGAGGTCGAGGAAGTTTAGGGTCGGAAAATTCAAATGAAAGATGTCTTTAGCTCCATGCGTGACGATCTGGCTGCAGAGGATGCAGCATCGGTACTACCTCCAATCGTCATCACCCTACTAAACCAAGCGGAGGTCGGCGAATCTAGAGCTCTGGATGGAGCTTAATGTACCATTTTGATCGGGCATGTCCGATCTTTTTTAGGTCGACCTTTTTTGTTTGCCCCCAATTTTTGCCGAGGTATGTTTGTATGGGCTGACCATCACTTATAAATACTCAACTTTAATACAAAGCCTTCTATTGCTAAGTTGTTGAGTTCGTATGTTCTTCATCAGATTTTTCTTTTCCGAGATATAGATTAGCATAGATCTTAAGCGGCATGACTGAGAAGTGGCAAACGATTCAAGTCGGTGCGTTACGATCCTCGGCCACAGTCGAGGAGCATGTTTTTAGGAATTTTATTGGACACGTCCCGATCCTTGACCGTGGTCGAGGACCGCATGTTGGTGATTTATATTGGAGACGTGTACCGCTCCTCGACCGTGATCGAGGAGCACGCATTGATGAAATTCGATGGAGATGCATTCCGCTTCTCGACCGTGATCGAGGTGCGTGCGTGGATGAAATCCGATGGAGATGCAATTTGCTCCTCGACCGTGGTCGATGTGCGCACATTGACGAAATCTGATGGAGATGCATTTTGCTCCTCGATCGTGGTCGAAAAGTCCATATTAGTGAAATTCGATGGAGATGCATTCCACTCCTCGGCTGTGGCCGAGGTGCGTGCATCGGCAAAATTCGATGAAGACACGTTCTGCTCCTCGATCGTGGTCGAAGAGTGCGTGTCGATGAAATTCGATGGAGATGCATTCTACTCCTCGACCATGGTCAGGAAGCGTGTGTTGGTGAAATTCGATGGAGACACATTTCGCTTCTCGATCGTGGCCGAGGAGTGCGCATCGTTGGCGAAATCTGATGAAGATGTATTTCACTCTTCGATCGTGGTCGAAGAGCATGCATCGTCAAAATTCGATGGAGACACATTCCACTCCTTGACCTTGGTCGAGGTGCGTGCGTCGACGAAATCCGATGGAGATGCATTCCGCTCTTTGGCCATGGTTGGGGAGCATGCATCGGCAAAATTCGATGGAGATGCATTTCGCTCCTCGATCGTGGTCGAGGAGTGTGCGTTGGTAAGAATAAAACCTACGATAAGTCATTATTCATTATCGAAGAAAAATTCAAAATAAAAATTATATTCGAAGGATAATATCTTTGAAGATTGTCAGTATTTCAGATCCTTGGGATTGGAGTTCCATCTAGTCGACAGAGATGGTAAGTTTTAGGCCGAACTACTTCAGCCACGCGATAAGGACATTTCTAGTTCGACGATAATTTTGACCATTCGAATGGACGAGAAATCTCAGCTTGATGAAGAACTAATTATCCCGCTAGAAAAGATTTGCTCTTTACTTGAGAATTGTAGTACCAGACAATTTTCTATTGATAGTTGGCCATTCGAATTCGAGCTCGTTCTCAGGTTTCTTCTAGCAAATCCAGATTCGCTCTCATCCCGAAGAAATTACTATCTTCATCGAACTATTCTACTCGGAGCGTGGATAACTCCATCTCTACGAGTATCATAGCTTCCGTATCTAAGGCCAACATGAAAGGTGTCTCTTCAGTTGACGTTGCATCGTGCGATACGCCCAAAGGATGTTGTACAACTCTTCGATCCATGATTTTTTTGCCTGGCTTATGCGAGCTTTCAATCCCTACAATAATATCCTATTCGTCACCTCGACCTCACCATTAGTCTGTGGATGACCTACTGATGTCGATCTGTGAAAAATTTCGTAGTCATTACAGAATCATGTAAATCTTGAGTTATTGAATTATCGTCCATTATCGGTTATGATAGCGTGGGGTAAACCATATCGACATATGATAGACTTTCAAACAAAATTCTGAACTCTGGCTTCGGTAATCATAGCTACTGTCTTTGCTTCCATCTATTTAGTAAAATAGTCAATCACGATAATCAGGAACTTCTTCTATACCACGGCGATGGAAAATGGTCCGAGGATATCCATTCTCTATTGAGCAAAGGGCCAAGGGATTGTGATCGGAGCTAATGGAGCCGACGGTCGACGCTGAATGTTTAAGATCCTTTGGCATTGGTCACACTTGCTCACTAGATTGGCCGCATCTCTTTACATGGTTGGCCAAAAATATCCCTACCGTAATATTTTATGGGATAGAGCCTTGTCTCCCAGGTGATTACCATAGATTTCCTCATGAACTTCTCATAGGATATTGTTGGCTTCCGAAGGACGGAGGCATCTGAGCAGAGGTAGGATGAAAGACCTCTTATACAACTTTTCTTCATAGACGATGTATTATGAAGCGAGATGTCTCAACCTTTTTGCCTCATCTCGATCCACAGGCAAAATTCCATCTTGCAAGTAATGGAGGATAGGATCTATCTAGCTCGGTTTTGCATCAGTTTGCATTACTAGGGCTTCCTCAATACTCGGCTTCTCCAGGACTTTCATATATGAGCTTCTCTTTAGGTCGGCCGCCCCATGGGTTGCTAGCTTAGAAAAGCGATCAGCTCGTATGTTTTCTGCCCTTGATATCTGCTGAACATCTATTGCTATAAAGCTAGAAGCTAAGTTACTGACCTTCTATAGATACTTAACCATATTTAGCTTCCAAGCTTCATATTCTTCTTGAACCTGACCAATCATCAACTGCAAATCACTATGGACTCTGAGATGCCGAACTCCCTTTTTTTCGCTATTCTAAGTTCTGCTACCAATGCCTCATACTCGGCTTCATTGTTGGAAGCCAAAAAGTTGAAGCATAGGACGTATTCCGCTACTACTCCCTTCGGATTAGTTAAGATCAATCCGGCTTCAGAGCCCGCGGCATTCAAAGATCCATCAACATGTAGGGTTCAACATTCGTCGGTTGAAGGGGCTTTAGCGTGACTGGATTCCTCATCTAAAATTATACATTCCAGGATGAAGTCCGCCAATGCCTGAGCTTTAATGGACGGTCTTGACAAATATTTGATATCGAATTCATCTAGCTTGATAGCCCATTTAGCCAGTCGTACAGAGGTATCTGATCAGTACAATATCGATCTGATGGATTGGTCTATAAGGACTGCGATGGTGTGTGCTTGAAAATATGGACATAACTTTTTCGCAGATATTAAGAGAGCATAGATGATTTTTTCCAGTCTCGTATATCTGATCTCAGCATCGTGAAGTATTCGGCTCACGTAATAAATCAGCTTCTGCACCTTGGCTTCCTGTCGGACCAGAACAGAGCTAATTATCGAAGAAGAAATAGCTAGATATAAATACAATACCTCCTCGGGCTCTGACTTGCTTAATAGAGGGGGGAGCCGAGGTATTTCTTTAACTCATCGAAGGCTGTTTGGCATTCATCTGTTCATTGAAAGTCCTTCGATTGCTTAAGAGTTTTAAAAAATGAAGAGCTCTTTTCCACCGATCTTGATAGGAATCTATTTAAGGTTGTGATCCTTCCTGTGAGTTGCTGCACTTCTTTGATCGTCTTTGGGGGCTTCATTTCTTGAAGAGCTTGAATCTTCTCCGAATTGATCTCAATCCCACATTGTGACATCATGAACCTAAGAAATTTTTCAGAAGTAACACCAAAGGCACATTTGTCCGGGTTAAGCTTCATCTGAAAATACCGTAGTAGAGAGAAGACTTCTTTTAGATCGATAATATGATATTCGACAGTCCTACTTTTGACAAGCATGTCGTCCTCAGATACTTTCATATTTCTTCCAATTTGCTTCTTGACAAGCTTGTTCACAAGTCTTTGATAGGTTGCTCTAGCATTCTTCAAGCCAAACGGCATGACCCTGTAGCAAAAAAGGTCTTGGTTAGTTATGAAAGAAGTTTTTTCTTCGTCCTCGGATGCCATTCGGATCTGATTGTATCTCGAGAAAGCATCCATGAATAATAGGAGCTGATGTTTCGAGGTCGCATCCACTAGTTGGTCTATGCATAGCAGAGGATAGCTATCCTTTGAGCATGCTCCGTTGAGATCCATATAATCAATACACGTGCGTCATTTTTCACCGATCTTTTTGATGAGGACGATGTTAGCCAACTACTCTGGATAATAAACTTGTCAAATGAAACCAGCCTTCAAGAGCTTATCAACTTCTTCTCGTATCGTCCTCTAGCGTTCAGGAGCAAAGCTTCATTTTTTCTGCCTGATCGGACGACGATTTAGGTCCACATTAAGTCGATGTACCGTGACCTATGGATCGATACCCGACATATCTGAAGTTGACCAAGCAAATACATCGACGTTATCTCATAGAAATATGATGAGGTGATGTCGATCTTTTTCACATAAGCTTAAGCCGACATTCACAACCTTATTCGGATCATTCTTGATCGGTACAGAGATCAGTTCTTCTACTGGAGAGTCTTTTTGTTCAGTTTGTTTATCCTGGATGTCTAACTCATTCATGGATTGCTCTTTAGCCATCACTCCATGCAAAGTAGCCATATAATATTCCCTTGCAATGGATTGATTTTTCCTAAGCTCATCGATTCCATGTGGAGTTGTGAATTTGACCTTCAGATAATTGGTCGATACTATGGCCTGGAGGGTATTTAGGCCTGACCAACCTAAGATGACATTGTAGGCGAAGGGACTATTCACGATGAAATAAGTTATGTCGACAACCACCTGCCTCGGAGCTCGTCTAGCTTTTGTCATTAATGAGATGGTCCTTTTCACTGAAACCATAGCGCCAGAAAATCTGACTAGAGGTATATTCCTCTTCATCAGTAGTTCAGGATTTAAGTTCATCTGAACAAAGGCATCATAAAATAGAACATCTACCAAGCTTTCATTATTAACAAAGATCCGATGTACATCATAATTAGCAATATTCATAGAAACGACTACAGGATCATCATGGGACTGACTTATTTTTTCTAAATCTTCATCGGTGAAAGTAATTTCATTATCTGCTTTCCTCTTCGTCGGTCCTTCTCCTGGTTGGTTCCGATTCGAAGTGTTTCCACTGAGGTTTTCTTCAGCAATTACTTTGATCTTTCCCGCAGTCGACTGTTCTTTGAGTGGTTCATCCTGCCGAGGTTGGTCACGATCTGGATTCATCGAAATTCGCCGTTCATCCACATAGTGCCGAAATCGTCCCTACCTGATTAATACCTCTATTTCTTCTTTGAGCTGCCAGCACTCCTCGGTATCATGCCCATGGTCACGATGATATCGACAATACTTCCTCGGATTTCTTACTCGAGTAGGGATTATTATTTTTCTGGATCGAAGTATATCTTCTTGTCGCTCAATCTTCATCAGAATCTGAGCCCAAGGTGTGTTGAGAGGGGTGTGGTAATTGAACCTCCAAGGTGGAGCTCTAGATCGGCCTCGTGGCTTTGGAGATGTTGGTCGGCTACTCCGAGGTGGGGTGCGCGATTGATGAAACTGTGAGTCCTCCCGATGGTGCTGTACTCGCCTATGATCTTTTTTCTTCTCCTACTTTTGAGATGGATCTGACCTACCATCTCGGCTACTTTCCTGCTGGTCCCAAGTTTTTTCGGCCTGAGCATACTTCTTCGCTCGTTCTAGAATCTCAGAAAAATCCTTTGGATAGTCCAAGTTGAGGGAGAACAAAAGATCATTTTGGAGGAGGTCGGTCTTGAACGCCGTCACGGCCACCGATGGATCTAAATTTCGGACCTCCAAGGTGGCTGCATTGAAGCGAATGACATACTCTCGAAAGGGCTCATTTTTTCGTTGCTTGATACTCATGAGAAAGTTAGAGTTACGGCGTTGCCGATGACTGCTTACGAAGTGGACAACGAAAAGACTGCTCAACTGATAGAAATCTATGGAGCCGAGTTTTAGGTTCGAATATCAATATTGAGCCGCTTTTCTTAAAGTTGAAGGAAAAGCTCGACATAGTATTGCATCGGTAGCCCCTTGCAGATGTATAAAAGTTCGAAAACTGTCCAGATGATCTACGGGATCGGCCATTTCATCGTAAAGCTCCATCTGAGGGATCTTGAACCGACATGGCAAGGGTTTGTCCATAATCTTTTGAGTGAATGGGGGATCGACATTGAACCCTAAATCCTCTTCTTATTGCCTCGGCTTTCGCAATGCATCCAGCTACCGTTGCATCTCTTTGAGCTTTTTCTCCATGTCATCCTCACGAGTGGCTTGGTGCTGAGGAGTCTCATGGCCTAGGGTGGAGCCTCTTTTGAAAATTGGTATGGACGAGCGTTTAGGTCTTCAACGACAAGGACCAGTAGGTTGGCTGTGATGACTGGCCTTCACCCTTGGGCTTCAGAGGCGTCGTTCCTTCGGCCTTATTCGGACCAGACTTGAATTTTCTTCGATTGGACGATGCTCGTCAGCTTGTTGTATTCCTCTTATGGCAGCTGATAGTGCTTGCACCTGATGAAGCAGTGTGTCATACTATTCCTATGAGACCGCCGGCACCGTTGGTGGATTTTTCTGGATTGGTGGTGGAGATGTGTTAACCTGTTGAGCATTATAGGTCCTCCGACTATTAGAATGCTGGGATGCGTTTGATGTTCCCGTTTGGATTCTCATGATATCCGGTGACATACTTTCTTTCTTCAAAATTAAACCTCGAAATTAACCGGGGGCCCTCCTTCTAGTGCCAACTGTTGCTCCTGGATCTCCCAACTTGAGGTCGATCGACGAGGATGGAAGAGCTCGACCACCGAGGAATATGAGGCCTAGGATGAACTTTGCTGGAGCTTCATCCGTTCACCTGCAATAAAGTCTCCACCGGTAAAGACCCTCCGACGCTCAAGTTAGGAGATTGGAGAACAATGAGAAGAGAAAGCGTCGAATTGAATGGCCTACCTGGAGGGTCCCGGAGCCTCTTTATTTATAGGGGAGGAGTTGGAGTCGTATCCATTTCAGACTCTAATAGCTTTCTGAGTTTGTTGTCCTAGATTGATTCGGAAGATTTTTTTCCTTCTTAGGAGATGGGATTGCGAAAGATTCTTCCTTTATCCAAGTTTTTCGATTCGGAGAGGATGCAGTTTCAGCAGGGACGGTTGTAGATCGGTCATTGACGAGCTATGAGCCTATTCATGTAGTTCGACGGTCGATATGAATCTGACGAGGATGAGATATGAATGTCTATCTTATTTTGTCAGGAGACGATCTTCAGTAGATCGATCGAAATTGTAGATCGGCTTAAATCGACCTACAGCTAACTGTGGACGAAGTGTCGCATCGTTTTGCTCAGATGATTCATTGGGATAGATCGACGGCCGATCCTAAATAGGCCGAGGCCACACTAGTCCCATTCCATAATAGTAAGAAAGACAATTGAAATTATA
>QRFJ01000041.1:3034937-3112437 GCA_006176705.1 Cocos nucifera | reverse complement strand
AAACTAAAATCTATATTATCCTTCTATATTACCAATACTAGTTTATATGTTTTTTACTTTTAGATATTACTAAAGTACATATTCTGCATAATACATGGGGTGTATTTTTTTTTTTCATACTATTCTTGAATGAAATATATAGTAGATATAATAAAATAAATAGAATAGAATATAACAAATATAAGAGTTTTAAAAAAAATAATTTTTTAATATTACATAATTTTAATAGTACATGTATATCTATCACTATACTAAAATAATATATTATAATAAAATAACAAGATTATGATCCAACCTATGATAATAAGAAATATAAAAATTATTAAGGCAAATAGTGGTTATACTTTCATTTTTAAGATCCATTTGATTAGGGTATGTTAGGTCGTAAGAAAAAAATTGACTATTCTTAAGAATTATTTATCTAAAAAAATAGTTATAAAAAAATTAATTTATCATGTTTGGTTAGTAAAAAATTACTCAAGAACATAGTACTAGAAAAGATTACAACATTTGATTGGGAGTAAATAGGAATATTGCCAAAATTTTAACAATACTCTTGAATAAAAGGGGGCATTTGCTATATCCTTTGCACGCACGTTCAATGTTAGTTTAAGTATAATTATTCATACTTATTGCTTTTAAGTTTTGAAGTTGGGACTGTTGTGAGATTGATGATGTTAAAAGGGGTCATCTGTGGATTTTAACTAAAAAGTGGGGGTATCTCCATCACAGGTAATTTTAGATTAGCTCTACTTGATAATTTAGTTTTAGAAAATAAATACCATCCCCTAATGATATTTATTTTATATTCTCTCTCAATAAAATAGGTTGGGATACATTATTTATTTTATTATATATCTCATCCTCTTTTTGTACTAAATATGATAATTTATATGTAATACCAGATTATCCCCAACAAACAATCCCTTGAGATCATGATTATAACAATGCAAAAGAAATTAATAAAATCTTAAGTGTAATCTAATTAATAACCTACAAGAATATAAGCAGAATACAAAGAGCATATATTAAATAGATATGGTTATTAATAATATTATTAATTTTTGTTGTAATTTAATATTAATGAATTCTCTATTTAATACAATTTAATAAGCTCATAAGCTTTTTATAACATTAACATATTAATATATTTTGCTCAAGAAATACATTAAATAAAAGTTTTAATTAGTATCTAAAATAAAAGGTTTTATTAATAATGCTATTAAAATGGATGTACAGAGGGCTATGCAAAAATGAAATTTTTACTTTAGGTTATATATATATATATATATATTTGATATGGTGTGAGAGTATTTATAAGTGACTTGGTTAAACTGATTCAATTAATTTCATCCATTGTGATCTTGCTTAACTCGACCCAAACTAATCTATCTTTGAATCTGAACTCAAAAAACTAGGGATGATAATTTTAGCGATCCATCGAATACCTGATTCAATCCAACTTGATTGAAATCTAGAATGGATATAAATTTTAGAAAAAAATATTCAAAATAAATTCTGATCATATACCAATAATGACATATCTCAATCCGAATCCAATCCGATATAATATTAATGTATATTTTCTTTTAAAATTATAATAATTTTATATTATTTATATGTATCCGATCCGATCAATCTTTCTTATCTACTCGATCCGATCCGTATATCTTTTTGATCTGATTCGAGTATAAAATAGATATAGATATAAATTTTTATCTATAGGATGGATATAAATATGGGATCCATATGACCTGTTGACATCTCTACAGAAAATTGAGGCCATTTTGTTTGGATCGCGGAACTTCAACTAAGAGCCCATTCTTTTGTAAGTAAATATTATACTTATTAACCAACTTATTCATATTCTCATATTTTTTAATATAAAAAATTATTATTTTTTTTGATAAAAAAAAATCTTACTGATCTAGAAGGTAACTAAATCATTTTCCTATCAACCAATAAAGTAGGCATTTAATTTTATACCTAAAATATTTTATCCTTATTTATAATGTTCTTATCATTGAATGCTTAATAACTTAATTATCTATTTTCTTCAAATTTAAAAAGCATAAAAAATACTATAAAAAAATTAAATAAATTTTAATAATTTATCTAAAAAAATAATAATATAAAAAAATATGGATAATAGATTTTAAAATAAATTTTTTTATATATTTAAAAATATAAATAAATTATTATTTTATATAAATATTATATAAAAAATATTTATATAGAAAATATAAATTTTTAGATAAATTTTTTTATTGGTAAAAGAACGGACCCTTGGAGGTCGGTAGTGTTTGATTCTGAGCAGATGTGTCAAAGTGTCCGGCCCGGCCCGGCCCCACCCTTGTGGAACTCCTGCCAAAACTTTCAACAAGCCGTGTCCTTGTGAGCTGCGGCTTCGGAACCCCCCCCCCACCCCACCCCACCCCAACCCACCCAAAAACCAAACAACCTGCAAAAAAAAAAAAAAAAAAAAAGAGAAAAAAAAAGAAAGAAAAAAAAAAAAAGAAAAAAAGAAAAGGATTCAAGTCGACACGGGGCAAGTGCAACGCGTCGAATGCACTCGCCACTTTCGAAATTTTCTTTCGATGCTTCCGGCAATCCCGTCGTGGCCGCGCTCCATGCATGCCCCGGTCAAAATCCTCCCAGCGTGGACCAATGGTGTTAATCCTCAAAGCTCTCTTTACGTATATAAGGAAAGATTTTTATTCCCTTGGCCATTTCCATCTGTCACCATGGCACCAAAATCTCCAAATACTTATTCTGATCTAAACTGGGATTCGTTGTATTCCTCCTCGCCCATGAACACCCCCATCATTTCTTTTTTACCTCGTCCTCCTATATATATAAAGAGTTCATTCCTTACCCCTCCCACAACCGCCACCAGCACCGCCGCCGCCCCGCCACCGCCAGGAGGAGTGGAGCATGGGTTCAGGGAAAACCAGGTCCTTTTTTTCATGGCTACTCCTGGCTTCCTTCTCCTTTCTCCTTTATGTCGCCTTCTATCCTAACCCTTCCAAGGTCACCCCGCAAAAAGTTCTCAATCAAAGAGCAGACTCGAAACAAAAGCCTGCTAATTCGCTTGACGCCATCAAAGGTATGATCCTGGAGGACAAAAAAAACAAAAAAAAAAAAAAGGAAAAATTTCTAATATCTCTTATTTATCTTCTCTGATTAGTATCGAAAGTAAGATATGGATCGTATTTCATTACACAAAATTTGACGCGCATATTTTCAAAATGTTTTATTTGATTAAAATTTGCACATGTTGCCTTTTAGTTTAGATTGATGATGGCTGGATTTATCGTGCAGGCGAAGTAAGTTGTGATTTTTCCAAAGGTAAGTGGGAGCGAGATTCTGGAGGACCTGCTTACACTAACTCTACGTGCCGGACCCTGCCGGAGTCCAAGAGCTGTGTGACGTATGGGAAAGACCCGGACTATCTGAATTGGAGGTGGCAGCCCAATGACTGCGAGTTGCCAAGATTCGATGCAAGGGTGTTCCTTGACATTGTTAGAGGGAAGAGGATGGCCTTCGCCGGGGACTCGGTCGCCCGGAATCAGTTAGAATCGCTTCTGTGCTTGCTGTCTCAGGTGACGACTGGAGTTCCTCTTCCTTAATTTCACTTTTATTCAGATCATCATCTTATATTTTTCTCCAAGTTCAGTAGATTTTAATTCTAGAAATTATGAGCATCTGATGTCGATATAAGATGCATAAGATAAATGTAACTATGGCACTTGTTTTAAATCTTCAGTTCTCCGTTTGCATCCCATCCCATGCATATAATAATAATGCCATTTGTTGTATGATAAAATCGCTTATGATGACAACATTGCATGTTGCTTGTGAACATTATATACCATAGAGAAGGAATAGCCAACTTAGTTATACTTCATAATTACACTAGGTCATCGGACATATAAATCAATGATCGACACCATTCATCATAATTTAAGACATATGAAAATGCCAATTAAAAATTTCAAATGTTATGAAGGGTGCAAACCTGTGAATTAAATGATCATCGCATGACGACGAGGAAAAATGTTTGGCAAATTTGTTGGTGTAAATTACCAAAAACTTCAATTTTGGTTTATATGTATTTAAAATATGCCAGGAATATTAAAGCATAGTTTTATAATATTATTATACGATAGTCACAGCTGTTATATACCAACGTTGTTAATTTACACAAAACAGATATTAATTTTTATGTTAATATTAATAAACAATTTTAACATTCTTATTTAGCACAGACTTAGCATTATTTAATTAAATGGTTGTAGAAATATATTAAATTAATTAATAATTATAAAAGTGCCATTAAACGATGTCCTCAAGCTAACTGCTGGTTTTTTTTTTGGTAGTATTAATAACTCAATAAATATTGTTACCATCTAGGGATACAGATACTAAATTTATTTGAAAATAATAATTCCAAATCTATCTCCTGTACCAGAAATTTTTTTTCTTTCTTTTTTTTTTCCTCATTTTTTCTGCGTAAGAATGCTCGACAGCAATAAAACTTGGACCTCACAGATGACGACAAAAGAGGACTGCGTGCACCGCATCATCAGATGCCGAATAAAATGCGGAGATTATGGAATATTTGGGAGGAGAAACCATAGGAAGATATCTAAAAATAAAAGAAACTTATTTTATGGTGGTCCTATTACCAACAGAAATGAACATTCTTTATCACAAGTTTACCAATAAAAAGGTTATGCTATTAGTGTTTGGATTATATCTCTCACATAAAAAAAAATAATTGATTTTTTTTTTTTTTTTTTTTTTTACGATGTGAACCATGAACCATTGGATTATACCTCGCACAGCTCTCAATCTCATAACAGTTATTGTGCAATCCAACGATGAATGTTGCAAAAAAGAGTAAATCATTCTTTTGAGGGAAAGATGCAACCACAACCATGCTTATCCATCGAAATCGATGCTTGGTTCTTGGATCCAGCTGGGAAATTTCCAGCCGAGTGAGGTCGGTAGGCATCAATTTTGGGGTTGTCAAAGTCTATTAGCGGCACCGCGAAGCATGTGCCCAAGTATGGGTGGGCCAAGGTGAAAGCCCGTTGTTGTTGTTTTTTAAAATTGGGCCCAATGAGATACTGGCCGCCAATCCACAGCCCAGATAGATGCATACTTTGTGGAAATGTCACTCGTGGAAAAGTCTGACTCCCCGTACTTGGGCTAGTCTCTGGTAAAATGTTGAAAAAAATGGTCGAAACCTTTGGAAGGATCGCCAGTTCATACTTTGATTTTGATAGGGCATGGGGGATTGATCCGGTGATCACGGGAAAAAGCACGGGGAAGTTGAATTAATCTATATGTGACTTATTTTACTACCATGCGATATTTTCCTCTCTCTATTTGTCTTGCGCTGGTCTGGAAGAAGATTACTTCCTCGCTCGGTTGTAGCTCCTCTACCTTCGTATATGACAACCATAACCTTCTTATGATGTTCCTGTACAATCCTTAATAACTCAAAAGCATAGCAACCACATTGACAAAATTCATATTGTGATGGTGAGCCAAATATAACGTTCAAAGAAGCCTCTTTGGAACAAATTTCTGTGTGTGTGAAAGAGAGAAAAAGTTGATCAAAGTTCGTCCCATTCCGGGTGCAATCGTCGTGAAGACATTGATTAGGGCCCACCACCTGAAGAAACCTCATGGAAGTTCCACATTAGCATTTAAGGAAGCTTTAACTCCAGATGTCTGCTCGAGGAAGAGATGACCTTTTCATCCAATGGAAATCCATGGTGGTTCAACATCATTTTTGACCGTATCTTTTAAATTATCTTTTTTGACTGCTTTGATTCAAAAGAGAGAATCCTATTTTTCAGCAATTTTTGGATACTTCTTTTGTTAGGGAAAGGTCTTTTGGTTGAACATAGTAGCAGGTGAAAATTGGATTATACAAACAAATCCAGAAAATCTGAAATTGCTCATTGTATTCTATGGTTCGGGATACCAAACTAATCTCCTGCATCCAACCGACAATAGAAATTTAGAATATACTGCACTTACCTTTTGTCTCTCCTGTCTAGCACCTAGTTGGGAGAATGATTTCATTAGGCCACATCATGGTAGATTTGCTTCCACAAGTTGTTGCCAATGGTTTGGCTTATGACGGTTTATCATCCGCCCAACCATCGACAAGAAATTCAGAAGCAAAATTTAAAAATTATTATTATTTTTTAAAAAAAGAACATGTACATGGATATGGTTAGCCTTCTGCCAATCAATTATTAATGATATGGACCTTACCAAGGTGCTACTTATATGGTAGAAGTATATGAAATAGAAAATGCTGCCGCAAGAAGTATAAAAGTCATAAAAGTATGGTTGAAGAACAGGAAAATGATAAATCTAGAATAAATTAGTAAGGAACAATTGACGCTTAGCTAACATGCATAACCTTCAGATTACAATACTACTTTGGTTCCAACCTCAAAAGCCAACATATTTGAAGTGGCAGATTACTAAATAGAAAAAAGAAGGAAAAAAAAATAATAATAATCAAATTTTAGTTCTTCGTGAAGTTCTTTGTCACGGGCTACCGTGAATCCTATGTAAGAACAACCTGATTCTGATCATATTAATGAAACTTTCTCAAAAATCAGACAGACAAATTGCCTCTCAGTAATCAACTTGGAAATCTATGGTGAATGCCGACCAGAAGTCACATTTTTTTTCCCCCCCACCCTAAGATTTTCATTATGGACCTAACCAAGCTCGATGGTCTTGAATTTTTTAAAGTTGATAGTGATCTGCTTGCTACTTGTCTCCACACTAGGAGGAAATCAATCTATCACTAAATCTACATCGTACAAAGTAAGCTTTGGCAATCTATTACATCATACATTCTCCACCAACAATTTTTAAAGATCAACAATCAAGCATTGGCATTGCTCTCTGTGGGTGTGGGCGACATAATGCTGTAAATCTTTATTTCACCATTATTTTTTTGATAACTGCCTAAATAGATATGAAAGTTTTCATCCTTCTGGAATGTTTAGAAAGCTAAGTTATATGATTTGCTTAAAGGACTTCAATGAGGAAATAGGGGATGATGAAGCATATGATAAAAGAATTCAACCAGAATCATTCCCTGTTAGAGTCTTCGGCAGTTCCTCCAAATGAATCCTAAGGACAAAGATCCAAGGACAGGAATTAATTTCCTATTCTAGACATAATAATCATGTGCCCCCTCTTACTGTAAGATAGATCAATCTCTCTTTAGTGCATCCTGCAACCTATTCTAGCTATGACATTAGGAAATTGCGGGAAATAAAATAAAGAATGAGAAATATAATGAAGAAAATGACCAAAAGAACAGCCAGCAAACTTTCAAAGAATTTCATGCGTTGTTTGAGAGTTTCCAGGAAATTATAGGAAAATAGGATGACCATTACTAAGTCCAATGAAGCTTGAATATTTAAATACAGTCATAAAAAATATAGGGATTTTCTGCCCAGCTATGCTATTGTCTAGCGAACAAGGTGGACAAATAGTCCCTGCAACTAATTATATTTATGACTTCCATAACTTTATTGAAATCATACCTCTTGTTAAATAATAAAGTAAATCAGGTCTCTTCCTCATCCATCTTCCCCTTTGGGATGGTATAATACACTCAATTTTCCAGCAAGTTTAGAAGCAATGTAAATTAAAAGAATAGAACAGCTGAACAGCATCTGCAGACCGACCGGCATCTGCCTCTTTAACAATTTCAGATCAACCTTTTTTGAAATTCTATTTAATAATGCGTCTAAATCATTTTCACTACATCAAAATTAGATGCAAATATCCTACAGAGGAGCGGTAACGTTCCTAGACAATTTTTTTTTTTTATGATGTGAATTTTAAATCTGATATACGGTAAACCAATCCCTTCAGGCCAAACAAAAATCAATTATGTGAAATGCAGTTCGTAAAATCTCTTTCCTTCAATTCTTGTTGTTTAAATATATAATCAAAGAATTCTATTCGTTCACCGACCAAGGATAGCAACAAAATGCAAGTTGAATAGGACCAATAACTGAATTGATCAGCTCAGTTGAAATGCCCTTAAATTCCGCTAACAAAAAAACTAGAGTGAATGCACCATATCCAATCATAGTCCATATAATACATAACTAAGGATAATTCTTGAATCAATTTACAGGTGGAGACTCCATTAGATGTGCACAAGGATGCTGAAGACAAATTCCGGACCTGGTACTTCAAATCTTATGACTTCACTGTCATGAAGCTGTGGACCAGATTTTTAGTGGAAGAAATGGAAAGACAGGTCAATGGATCAGCCTCTGGATTGTTTGACTTGCACTTGGACAGGATCGACACCAAATGGACCGAGAAACTTCCTTTGATCGACTATCTTGTCATATCTGATGGTCATTGGTTCTTCAGGAAAAACTATCTGTATGAGGGAGGCAAGCTTATTGGGTGCATGTTCTGCTCAGAGGCAAATCTTACAGATCTAGGAATCAACTATACCGTACAGAGGGCCTTCAGAACAACACTCGAATATCTAAGTAAATGTGAAAAATGTGAGGGGCTGCTCACCTTCTTACGTACTTTTACACCAGCACATTTCGAGGATGGCACTTGGAATGATGGAGGGGATTGCAAAAGGACTAGACCAGTGAACGAAGGGGACGTGAGCTTCAATGGGACCGACTGGGAACTTAGAAATGCTCAAGTGGAGGAGGTGAAGAAATTGCAAGCGGAAAACCAAAAAGGAGCAAAACGTTTCATGTTTTTGGATGTGACTAGAGCTATGATGATGCGGCCCGATGCACACCCTGGGTCACATTGGAACAATCAATGGATGAGGGGCTACAATGACTGTTTGCATTGGTGCCTGCCAGGGCCAATCGACATGTGGAATGATCTGTTGTTTGCAGTGTTGAAGGAAGAAACACCTTAGTACCCATCAACTGGCTGTACCTCTACAATGATAATGATACTCATTTTTTTAGTGTCCTGACATTGGCCCAAATTTTAAACTAAATTTAGAGAACCTCACATGTGCCCACCAGTCCATCTAGGCTGGAATAGCCTAAAATTTTGCATGACAGGTGCTACAAAGTTAACAAGGAGCAGCAAAGGAATGAAGAGTTTTTTTCCTTCACAAAAAATGGCAAGATCTAGATATGATTGTCAGAGTAATATTACTAGTTTCACATGCATGTCAAAAAAAGAACTAGACAGAAAAGCCATTTAATCAGTATCACCTACAAATGAGAACTTTTGCACAACACATGCTGAAGCCTCCATAATTTAGGGGAAGCATTTTATCCCAGGGGGATTAAAAGATTGCTACTAGTAATATATTGCTATGTCCTCCAGAATGGTTAAGAATGTAGACCTCCTTTCTTGTCATTAGTTTGAGGTAGAAGGAATTTTGATTAGCAGATGTAACAAGACTGCTTCCATACAAGACACCTACTAAGACATAGTTCTGTGCTTCCACTGGAAATTTTCGATGCTATAGCAAATACTACCTGCCAGTTATGATTTATTAGTGACTTAACAGCAAAATACAGCATGGATATCTCAGTTATCAATGGAAAACAGAAACAGAAAGCAAAATTAGAATGTTGTCTTAAATTAGTGAATTAGCTAACTAGATAAATAATCCACCATTTCCATTTACTCGCTAATTCAGAATTGCAGCTGGAAATAAATGAAAACCAGATTCATATATCTATAGTTGAATGGTAAACTTTATCTCTATACTCAAACCAATCAAAAATGTTAAAAATATATCCAACTGTTAAAAATATATCTCAACTATGTGCTGAGGTCTGAGGTTTTTTAGTATATAAAAGTCCAGGTATCCTGTCTAAATTAGTTTTCCAGAATTCTATTTGCTTATTAACCACTGTACTAAAGATTCACAAGCTTAAGGAATATCTGACATGAAATTTTTACTCCCACTACCATATAATTTGGCAAGAGGTGTCTTATCGGGATCCATCAAAATATTGTGTTCCACACCAATTTTCAGATAGAAATCTCATTCTTTGTGAAGATGGTGTCAAATTCTTAAGGTATGTTGGTAATTCCATGCTTTAGGCAGCACCAATTCTTAACACAAATATAGCAAAAATCCTTGGACAAAATGACGACGGGACTAATACAGGCCATATCAAAACTCTGGGTACGATCAGCATTCACGTTTTACACATATTGCTTGTCTTCTACAATTCAAAAGATATCGATTTTTTATGAATTTTTAGAAGAAGCCTGCTAGACTTCTTGAACCAATTTAGTTTTTCCAGCATAAAGAAATTTGTTAATGATTTGACTTTTCTTTCCTGACTCTCCAGATTTTTCATTCTTCTTTCTAACCCTTATGAGGGATTTTCTTGGTTCCATCTGAAAGTTTATCTTAAAAAAATTTATTAACATATCCAATTCCTATGAAAGCCATTCTTATTTAAAAGCCTTTCCAGTACATCCAAACGGATATTTCGTTCTTACCATAAGAAAAAAAAAGAAATTTTGTCTACATGTTCTTCTTTATGTTACTCCAGAGGTACTAGAGATCAGCTTGCTAGAAATTCAGTGCCCCCTGCTGAAAATGTCGTGCTTCCAACAACTAACAATTGAAGTGAGACTTGTCTAAGGCTTCATCACACTATACTTCCCCTTGTTGAGACTTATATAGCTTTACACACTCTTGGAATATGCGGATAATTTGTACATTGAGGCACTATTTGGATGACAGAAACCACTTTCCACAGATAACATCTGACTAGGTTGCAGCTTCTGCCCCTAGAGACGAGCATCGGAAGGAGATAAGGGCAACCATTGATTTCCAATCCTGAAAATCACCTTGGAACTGGATTTGTTGTTCCAAAAAATGAGGAAATTTACATGAGTGGCTTGAATCGCTTGATCCATTTTTGCTTCCTTTCATCCTTTACAGAGATACAGGGGAAATACCACCAATCCAGAGTTTTCAGCAGATAGCAACTTCTATCATCCAAACAAGCTCAAAATGCCCAAATGGCTATCATTCAGCATAGCGGTGCCAGTGGTCAAGGCAAAAGGTATCTGTCTGGTGCATGGGTGCTTTAACAAATTAAAAAGATCAAGCGCACACTTTGACAGCTTAAAAGTCTTCTTAACCTTCCCCACCTTTATAGTTATTTCGCAGCTATAGAGCAGCAATCAGGCTTTCCAATAATGCACCTAATTTCCTTAATTATATACTCCAATTTAAGAACTTATTTTCTTATAAGAGGCTAATACAAAATATGGATTCTTCAGCAGTACATAAAGAAAAGAGATGGAATATGGACATGGATGTGGATCGGTTATTAAGTAGAATGAGGAAAATATCAAAGAAAAATTGGAGATAAGAAGGTCTCTCTTCTTGCATTGCTTAAAGATGCTCTATTTTCATCTGTTTCCAACATCAATTGTAGTATTTAAGAGGAAAAAATGGAGAGCCATGAATACAACATTTAATGTTTTCCTTTGCATCAACAGAAAAGGTTTATATGATGTATTTAATCTTTGACTTTAGACCTGAAACACATTTACATCAAGAAAACACTGGTTTAAACTTGGTTTCGACTTCAATCGAGATTTTAAAGTTTCGGTTTTGGCAGTTACAGCTATTTCAGTAATTTTACATAAGAAAATTAGAAAAATAGAAGACATAGGAAAAGTAAAAGAAGTCGATAAAGGTTCTAAAACACAATTGGCATTTTGTGTTATATTGAATCTTTATTTATACAATTTTAGTAATTCTAAGCTGAAATCAGTAGTCCATAATCCATATAAGCAAAACTCATTTGACTATGCTAACAATAGTCTCTCTCTCTCATGGAACTTCAATTGTTCAAAAATTTGTTATGTTAAAAAAAAAAAAATTGAGAAGAAATGACAAACATCTTGAATTTGGGCATATCTTTTTCATATGCTGGAGGTTATGTGAATATTTAATTAGATTTATAGGACATTATATGTTTTATATCAAAAAGAAGCATGTTATTTTTGTACTCAATGGTGAATCATGTCTAGTGTGCACATTAGTCTCTTTAAGAACTGTGAAGGGGTCTTTCCATAGGCTGAGGCTGATATGTTAGAAGTTTTAATGTTGTAATTAGTCAATTGTCATGCTGAGTTGGCAAAAGTTGTGAAGTCCGTATTAGATGAGAAGTTAGTTACACAAATTGCAAGTCTGTTATTTGAAGAGGAGAACAATTTCAACTTGACCTCCTTAGATAAATACCAAAACCCAACTGTATATACAGAAGCCAAGAATAATAAAGCTTCTATCTCCTTTATTCTTCTCCTTATTCTCCTTCTTCCTCAGTTCTTGCTCCATTAATTGATTAAATCTTTACCAGTTGTGGAGTGTATCAATTGGTATCAGAGTGTGATCTTGGTACCAAATGGCTGATGGAACGTGCCCTCAAGACTTGAAGAAAATCGATTCCACTCTTAAGGATCATGACAAATCCTTAATGGATTTGGGAAGGCGTATGGATCAATTGGGTGTGGATATGAAGGAGCTAAAGGAATTGATTGCTGGGTTGAGCCTGCAATGCACACAAGCTGTTTGTCAGAATACGTGTGTGGTGCCACAAACTCAAGAAACTATCAATAGTGCAGCTAATGCAGGGAATGGTGAGCAACAATGTAGTGGGGTATCAAGCACCAACAAGATTTGCCAAAATAGATTTTCCCAAATTTGATGGTGAAAATCTGAGAGAGTGGGTTTATAAGTGTAAAAGATTCTTTGAACTTGATAAGACACCAGCAGAGGCTAGGGTAAAAATGGCAGCCATTCACTTGGAGGGAAATGCTATGCAATGGCATCAAAATTATGTTAAGACCAAAGCTGGTGAGGAGAATGTGAGATGGAAGGATTATGTACAGGCCTTGGAAACAAGATTTGGAGAACAATCTTATGATGATCCAAAGGCTGATTTGAAGAATCTCAGATAGGAGGGTAAGCTACTAGACTATCTCAGTAGTTTTGATCATTTGCTTAATAAAGTAGATTTGAATGAAAAGCATGCTTTGAGTTGTTTCTTGGGGGGATTGGTGGAGGAGATTCAGCTTCCTGTTAGAATTTCAACCCAAAGACCTTAAATGATGCAATTGCCTTAGCCAAGTTACAAGAAACCTCACTATTTATCCAAAAGAATCAACCTAAAGTACCCCCGAGACCTTCTTTGTCACCAATTCTGAAACCTTCTTTCTTACCAATTCTGAAACCTTCTTTCTTGAATAGATCTAACATTGAAAAGATTCCTATGAATCTTCAAAAACCAGGTCTTTTGCCATTACCAAATACCACTCCTTTGAAAAATAACAATCGGCCTACTAGACATACAAAACAATTGACCAGAAAAGAAATGGATGAAAAAAGAGCCAAGAGTTTGTGCTTTTGGTGTGATGAGAGATTTGTACCTGGGCATAAATGTTCAAAGAAACAAATTTTTATGAGGAAGAGGATGAGTTGGAAGAAGGTAAGAAAGAAGATTTTGCAAAATATGAGATTGGAGAGGATTTGAATCCCCAGATTTCACTTCATGCATTGTCGGGGGAGGAAAATTACTGAACTATGAGAATAACTGGAAATGTAGGTGGAAGGGTGATTCAGATCTTGGTTGATTCTGGAAGTACACATAATTTCTTAAATGAAATATTAGCTAAGAAGTTCGGATGCCAAGTTGTAGCTATTAAACATGTGAATGTAATGGTGGCAAATGGGAGTAAATTGAGCTGTCGAACTGAATGTAGGAACTTTAGATGGAGAATGCGAGGGCAAGAGTATGAAACTAATGTCTTCTTATTACCTTTAGATAACTATGACATGGTCTTGGGTATACAGTGGCTTACAACATTAGGGGATATTCTCTGGAATTTTCCACAGCTGCAGATGAAGTATAGGGTGAATGGGAAGGAGTGTGTACTTCATGGAAAATCCTACAGCTATTGCAAAAAGTATTGGACGGGAACGATCGGGCAAATTACTGCAGAAAACTTCTCAAGTTGCAGGAGTACGGTTGTGTAGTATACAAATGATTGCTACAACAGAATTGAGGTCTCAAGCAGTTGTTTCCATCAATAATGATGTCTTGGATTCAACATTGGAGAGTGTCTTACAATCATTTGCTGATATTTTTCAAGAACCTAGAGGGTTACTTCCGCATAGGAAGCAAGACCACAAAATTCCACTTAAAGAGAAAGCACAACCAATAAACATGAGGCCATACAGATATGCTTCTTTGCAAAAGAACGTAATTGAAGAAATCGTGAAAGAATTGCTTAAATCTAGGAGTTATTCAGCCTAGCAATAGTCCCTTTGCCTCTCCTATGGTGCTAGTTAAGGAAAAGGACAACACGTGGAGAATATGTATTGACTATAGAGGCCTCAACAACATCACCATCAAAGATAAGTTTCCAATCCCTGCTATTGAGGAACTTTTAGATGAATTGTATGGCTCCAAGATTTATTCTAAAATTGATCTTAGGTCTGATTACCACCAGATTTGTATGCATCCACCTAATATATACAAAACAGCCTTCAAAACACATGATGGCCATTACGAATTTGTAGTCATGCCATTTGGATTGACAAATGCACCATCTACTTTCCAGAGCTTGATGAATGATATATTTAGACCTTATCTTAGGAAGTTTATTTTGGTGTTTTTTGATGATATATTAGTGTATGGTAAGAGTGTTGAACATCATGTAGAGCACTTGTCCATAACTTTACAGTTGTTAAGGAAGCACTCATTGGTGGCCAAAAGAAGTATGTCTTTGGAGGATCTGAGGTAGAATATCTTGGACATTTAATTTCAGCTGAAGGCGTAGCTACTGACCTCAAGAAGATACAAGCAGTGCAGCAATAGCCCATACCTAAAACAATCAAGCAGTTAAGGGGAATTCTTAGGCCTCATGGGCTATTATAGAAGATTTGTCAAGGGCTATAGAAAAAATTGCAAGCCCTTGATAGATTTGCTTAAAAGAGATTCTTTTGAATGGAATGCAGAAGCTACTGCCTCTTTTGAAGTCTTGAAGCATGCAATGACCTCAGCTCCAGTACTTGCACTTCCTGATTTCTCCAAGAAATTTATTGCAGAGACTGATGCATCAGGGGTCGGCATTGGAGCTGTCTTATGTAGCAAGGTCATCCCATTGCCTATATTAGTAAATCCTTATCAGCTAAACATCAATACCTAATAGCACATGAAAAGGAGAAGTTAGCAATTTTGTCTGCAATCAAAAAATGGGAGCACTACTTAAGGGAAAGGCATTTTGTGATCAGAACAGATCATCAAAGTTTGAAGTACCTTCTAAAACAAAAAGCTAATTTTCCTTGCCAATTTAAATGGGTGGCTAAGTTGATGGGGTATGACTTTGATATATGTTATAAAAAGGGGAAAGAAAATATGGTTGCAGATGCTTTATCAAGGTTGCTTGATTCTGAGTTACTTTGCTTGGCCATTTCAAGTGTTTCTACAGATTTGTTGGAAGATATTAAAAGAAGTTAGATTTTAGATGAGAATTTACAGCAATTGATCTCAAAATTGCAGCACAATCCTGTTTCTCACCGCAACTTCACATGGGATAATAGTTTGTTGAGAAAGAATGGCAAGCTGGTAGTGGAAAGGGATGGAGACTTGAGGAAAAAGATTGTGGATTTATTCCATAATAGTAGTATAGGAGGCCATTCTGGTATGTCAGCTACTACCAAAAAGATTGCTGCTGTATCGTATTGGAAAGGAATGATAAAGACAGTCAGAAATTACATCAAAGAATGTCCAGTTTATCAGACCTACAAATCTAAGAATGTAGCAACACCTGGTCTCTCATAGCCCTTACCCATACCAGGAAGGAATCTTTACGGATGTTTCCATGGATTTTATAGAAGGGTTGCCTAAATCCAATGGAAAGGAAGATATTATGGTAGTTCTGGATAGACTAAAAATGCTCATTTTATTGCTCTCTCTCACCCATATTCAGCTCCTACTACTGCACAAGCCTTTGTGGATAATGTTTACAAGCTCCATGGCAACCCTCAAACCATGGTAAGTGATAGGGATGCTGTATTTACTAACAAGTTTTGGTAGGAGCTGTTTAGGTTGCAAGGAGTTTATTTGCATCTATCCACTTCATATCATCCTCAAACGGATAGCCAAACAGAGGTGGTTAATAAGTGTTTGGAAGACTACCTTAGGTGCATGACTACTGAGAGGCCTCATAACTGGAGCAAGTGGTTATCATTAGTTGAATATTGGTACAACACCAATTTTCATTCAGCTATTCAAGATTCACCTTTTGAAGTTCTTCATGGTCATCCTCCGATTCATATTCCTCACTTTCCTGGGGATACTGCCGTAGCTGCTGTTGATCAATAGTTGCAGGATAGGGAGGACATGATTAAGGTGTTAAAGCAATAATTGTTGAAGTCTCAGAATAGGATGAAGCAACAGGCAGATAGACACAAGTCTGAGAGGCAATTTGCAATTGGTGATTGGGTGTACATCAAGCTACAACCTTACAAACAAAAATCTGCAGTTTCCAAATTGGTACAGAAACTATCCCTTAAGTATTTTAGGCCTTATCAGGTCATTGATAAGATTGGCACAGTGGCATATAAATTGGTACTACCTGTAGATTCCTTGATTCACCCCACATTCCATGTAACACAATTGAAGAAATTTGTGGGCATTCCAAACAATTCAAACACATTGCCTGCCACTCTTTGTAATTCCAGCTATACTTTTAAGCCTTTAGCTATACTTGACAGAAGGCTGGTGAAACGACAAGGTCAACCAGCTACTCAACTTCTTGTTCACTAGGAAAATTACTCTCCTACAGATGCTACTTGGGAGTATGCTGAAGAGTTTCAGCACAGGTTTCCAAACTTCAACCTTGGGGACAAGGTTATTCTAAGGGGGGAAGAATTGATATGTTAGAAGTTTTAATATTGTAATTAATCAATTATAATTAGTCAGTTGTCATGCTGAGTCATGCTGAGTCGGCAAAAGTTGTGAAGTCCGTATTAGATGAGAAGTTAGTTATACAAGTTGCAAATCTGTTATTTGAAGAGGAGAACAATTTCAACTTAACCTCCTTGGATAAATACCAGAACCCAACTGTACATACAGAAGCCAAGAGTAATAAAACTTCAATCTCCTTTCTTCTTCTCCTGATTCTCTTTCTTCTTCTTTAGTTCTTGCTCTATTAATTCATCAATTAAATCTTTACCAGTTGTGGAGTGTATCAGAGGCCTGTCCCACAAACTAGTATAAAACCCCATTTGTGTGTGGGGAGGCAGAAACCCAAGCTTGAATTTTTAGAATAATAACTATTGATTTTTTTTCTTTTTTCTTTTTTCTTTTTTTTTTTTTTGAAGGGGGGCCTGCCAAAATTGATCAAAACCCAAGTTTTAAGTCCCTGTGGGACAGGAGGTGTCCCAGCCATCCTTCCATCTCATCCCACTTCTATGAGCAAATGGGATTGGGACAAGGTTGGGACTTCGAAACCCATTAATGTAGGGAGAGAAGAAGAAAGAAAGAAAATACAATGAAAGGAAAAATGTGAAAGAAAAGAAGAAGAAAAAGGAAAGAAAGGGAGGGAGGGAGAAGAAAAAGAAAAGGAAAGGAGGAAAGGAAAGCAAAAGAATAAGAAAAAGAAAAATAAAAGAAGGGATAAGAAAAAAGAAGAAAAAGGAAAAAAGAGGAAAATTGAAGGAAAAGAAAGGATGGATGGAAAGAAAGAAGAAAAAGAAAGAAAGAAAGAAAAGCAAGAAGAAGGGGAGAGGCAGAGGGTACCTATCAGGACGACCGTCCAGATGTTGTGGGATGGCGAGGCATCCCGTTCTATGGAGAAATTGGGACACCACCATCTCATGAGATTTAAAACTTTGATCCAAACTAATTGAAAATCATATGATTAAATTTGGCTAAAATTCAATACCAGGGAATTTTTTGGTTTAGAATAAGCTGAAACCAGTCCATTTCAGCCAAAATTTCTAACCTTTGGTGCCCAGACCCAGTGGCAGCTATGGTCATGGTACATTCCGAAGGTGATTAAAATTGTGAGAGTGACACTCTTTCACCATTTCTTCGATTTCTAAAGTCATCCTTCCAATTTGCAAAATGCACACTCCTATCTAAGCAATTGCCACAAAATGTCTTAATCATGTATCAACCTAGTATGTATTTGTTGTGCTCCTTTTGTAGGCAAGCAGTCATATCTTAAGTTATATCCTGATACAAACAATATATACCACATGATAAAAAAAAAACTCCAGCATCTCAAATGAACTAAAACTCATCAAATCAACACATGCTCGACCAATTACTCTTTTCAAGTTGGTGAAAACCAAAAGCCGACCTACCTATCCTACTCCTACATGAAACATAGGAAACCCTAAAAAAAAAAAGAAAGACTTAGAATTTATTACGAAAGTTAGTAAACATGAGGACAAAACTTGCATGTCATTGTTTCTGTAATCCGAATACGCTAGTCACTGGTTTCTATCACATTTCCTTCTGGAATCCAGAACGAAACATGAGGACAAGTCACTGATACAGCTAGCCGCTCCTCTGCAACTCAGGACATCTCACATTGCTCAGTGTAGTAATTATACATTCCTAGCATCTACTAGTGGGCTAAGCAACAATTTAGTCATTAACCAGTTGATGTAAATAAGAGTTGCATGCTATAGCTGATATATTACATCCAAAAGTTCTGAAAGTGCTTCTATGCTTTCATGTAGATTAATTGGAGATCTGCTATGCAGATCTGGAAAAGATAGAGGAAATAGATGGAAGGTTTCTGCCTAAACCTCTACTTAGGTACAGCCAACAGCTATTGATTCATGACGGCAGCCAAAATACAATTCTAGATCTGTTTTGCACTTCTTCATACTTCTTTTGACAGCATATCTCATTGGGAAAATCCCCAAAAAGGTAAAGACCCCTAAAATATGACTTAACTGGGAATATCTAATGCAAATGATAACTTAAGCAATAATGACAAAGATACCCATCATTTACCTTCCAATGATTATAAAATAATCTAAGTTGGTTTTTTTCAAACATACAAAAATTAAAATAAGATGTCAAACTATACTTTAGAAGAAAAGATAATCATTATAGCCTCCTAGAATAATGATCATTAAATTGAATACAGGGGAAGCCAAAGATTATCATAGATCAATATTAAACTTGATTCAACATAGAGTTCCCCATTTCTACCACTCAATCAGGCTTGTCTTTTGCATAAACTTCCTCAGCTTTACATTTAAATCATTGAGATCAGATAGCCCTTCCAATGGATTTTATCTTCTTTCCAAGACTGCCTTTCCAACTTTGAATTTAAGCACGCCTTTTTATAAGGTCAACACACTTCTTGCAAAGCTGTTACTAGAAGTCCTAAACACACATAACTAACATTCTTTAAGAGTTGAGATATTAGTCCATGCTTTTGTGCACTTCTCAAGGTAACGAGATGAAGGATGTCATCTTTCCAATTCTTCAACTGTTTAAAGATGAATTTGCTTGCTGCAAGAGAATGCTGCTCTAGCACAAAACTGACATTTGATGTGATGCAACTTGTCTGTTCTTAATAAGTTATCTTAAAGTGGAGGATTTTAAAATTTCCATAATGACATAGGATTTAATGCAAATAACTAGAGTGGAAAATGTGGAATCTCACCATATTCTGAACTGACTGGACAGAAGTCACAGAACTAATTATGCAACAGCTTGTCACTCCAAGAAACTCATACAACTAAGAGTCACACAGCATACACACTGCTAATCGTGATAGCCATTCAAATACAACCTGACTGATACGCCTTCAGGTATCTCAAACAGTTTCAATCATATGAAAGCCAAGAACATACCTTTAATAAGTGAATTAACCAAGGGATAACTAAGAAAACCATAACCTATGCAAAAATGTTACATAAACAAGTTTCTTTGACCTTGATGTCTGCCTAAAAATCATCAAAATACAAACCTGAAAGTGAATAAAATTTATGACATAGGAATTTATATTGCAAAGTTTTCTGCTGTTCTGGTCTTATATCTCCCTGCACAAATAGCCGACAACCGCATCTACATGCTTTTTGTTTCATATCTGGTACCTAAACATAAGCATCGATACCTCTTTCTTCTCCAAGTCTTCTCCCCTTGTTTTGACTTCTCTCCTTTGCCGAAAATTCTACTTTGCATATCATTGACCTCTGCAACTCATCAAGAAGCATAGCCTTTCAGAAAACATGTGTCTTATGCTCATTCAGATTGGCATACACCATCACAAACCTTTTCCACTTTGTCTTGTTGGACTGCAGTTTTTGTTTAAGCTTAGGGGCTTTAATTTAGACCATAGACTTTGCTGCCTGTTGATGATCCTAAGGGCCCTGCAAATTTCCTATCTTAGAAAATTAGTTTGTCAAAGATTCTGAAGAAGGTTTCAATTCAGTTCCCATTAAGGCTGTCTAACAAAGCAACTTCTTGTTCTAAGCTCATCGAGAAATAATATATTTTATACTCAAAATCTTTTAATGTGATAATAATGGATGAAATTTAACATGTTCTTCTCGCCATCACTCAATATACGCCTGATAGCCAAATCAAGTGACAAAACTACAAGAGATAGAAAAGTGCAAGAAGCACCTTTACAAGTATCATCTCTGAAATCATTTCCTTTGAAATTCAGGCTATAGCCAATGCACCTACACAGAATTTCTGCTGCTAGAAAATTCAAATGTGAACCGATCATGGCAGAATTTTTGTATCCTGAATATCCTTGCCTCCTTCCTTTTTTGGATGGGCAAGAAAAGCTCCTATTTTGCAAACATTCTCATCAGCCTCGTTTAAGTCCCTTTTACAAGAAATTCTTAATTAAGTACACTCCCCCACTAATTTAAAACTTACAGAACAGAACACCTGATAGGTATTGCAATTGCATCATTCGATGTAAGAAGTTCTCCTTTAGGAGATTAACTCTTAGTTTCCCACCATTCAAATCGTTAATAATTAGGTATTCTTTCAATCATTCTAAAGAACTGCTATCCATCTAAATCATTTATTGGTAGATAAGCAACTTGCAGTAAAGAAGATTCTAGCCAATTTCATTTTGTCCAAGGGCATTAACATGAAACACCTTAATTTGCTCTCACATTCTCTTTGCTCTGCTATAGTGTTGAAACTACTAAAAACATCAAACAACAACAGTACAAGGTGTCACTGCAGCAGTCTAATGCTAACAACCAAATAACTAGAGCAGATCAACTGTTGGAGAAACAGCCCGGCATTAAAAGGTACACTAGCAGTATTGAAGAGACCAAACACCCTCCCCTCCCTTTTCCATAAACTTACGAATATCAAAACATGCTAAACATAGCCTGACAACAGTCAATTCCTTGATTTTACTCAATGTACTTGTAACTCTAATTTCTTTCCACTTCAATTTTGTCCTTGAGGACACTGTTATCACATAATCCTGTCCCATAGCACCTAAGCAGTTCAAAGACTAAAAGGAGGGGCATTGTATCATCTTCGCTACATAACAAACCCTGATTCAACACCTATGATGTTTTTAATCTTTTATCTCAACTAAGGACCTTGGCCGTGGTGACCTCCATTTACACATGTTCATTTTATCCACTGATTGATTTCCAAAACCCAACCTAGCTAAGCTTTCATTAACATGTATAGAGACCAGAGCGTCACATGGGATCTCCTAACTTTAGGAGTGCAAAGAGTCTTGCCACTTACAATGAACGACAATTATTACACTAGAATTTGACACTTTCAGTGCCAACATACGCAATTCGTCAATAGGCTAGCAAATTTTGAAGAATGATAACTAAATAAGAATACTTCCAAGCCATCAACTACTTATGCATAACATACAGTCTTATTGCTTTAAAAGATTTGACCTGAAGAATCAACACATGGAAGTAGCACTTGATAGTGGACCAGAAAAAGTACTTGCATAGGCATTTAAAAGAAAGGTGTATGCATATGGTATATAGAATAACAAGGACATCTTTGTTAAGCTAGTGACAGATGCTAAAAGTAGCTGTGCCAACATAAAGCGCATTTTTAGTCACATGGGCATATGCAAATGGTTAGCACAAGCCTAGAACTTTTAATATTGATTATATTTGAATTTTAGTTTATTCGAAAAGATGCATCATTTATTTTGCAATTTAGAAGACATGGATAAGCTTAAGTGCTAAACTCAAACGATGCAGAAAATACCATATCATAAACTTGGATTTTAAAATGGAGATATGCTTTAGGGGTATACCTAAGAAAAAAATCTAACAGAGTTTTAAACCCATAAAGGAGTCTCTGACGACAGGGAACAAACAAAATAAAGATGAGAATGGTTAAGATGGGAAGCATGATAAAACTGGAATCCTGCAATGTTTGCCAATAATGAAGAGAAATACTTATAGAACTGATTATAATGATATGGTCTTCAAAATAAAAATCAAAAGCCTTGAAATCCTTCAGTAGCACTGAGGTTTCCTTTTAAAAAATCGCTAGGAAAGGCAAAAATTTGTAAAGCTGGACCAAATTGTTTTAACAAGGTTTATGCTTAAGGTTCTGGCGGTGCACATTGTCTCTATCTTGGCTAATGACATGAGGATCCTAAGTAGCAATCTGATATTTTATGATGATTAAGAATCAGTTATAATGTCAGTGCCAATGGAAAGTTGATAAAGAATAAAAAAAATGCACGGTATGATTTTTAACAAGGTTACACGAAATCACTGGTAGGAATAGCTAGCCGGTAGCAGTCCTATCTTAACAAATTAGGGCTTTGATGTTTACTAGAAAAAGCTGTCAATATTGAGAAATACCCCATGTCCTCGATGTTTATCAGCCCCCATGATCATCGGAAACATCCAAACCAAAGATTTTCCATACCCATTCAGTCAATGAACCGGTCATACAGAAAGGCAATGAGCTCAAAACCATCCAAGCATTAGAAGGAAAGGTGCGTTGAGCAACTATCATCAAGATGAGATTTTGACACTACAAATACTAGCGCAATAGGAAGAAAATCCAATAAACTTCGGGCAGTCTTGCTTCAGAACCATTCAACTTTGTACAACAACATAAAGATTAGATTTTGACACCACAACACAATCAAACAACCCACATGGGACAAAAAAATTCCAAGACAATCTAAATCGGATGGTGTACCTAGGCATCGGGGGCGCTTCCGAGAGGGAAGGAGAAGATCTCCCGGACGGGCGAGGATTCCACGACGCCGATATCCATGGCGTAGCCAGAAACGGGGAGCTTGAGGTCGCGGAGGATGCAGAAGGCCTCAGCCATCCGGCTCCTGGGGACGTCCTGGGCTACGGAGCAGTGGGGGACCCAGGCATCGGGCCGGAACTCCTCGGGCAACTCCACCCCTTCCTTCTTGAGGGCGTCGCAAAGCTGGGAGTGGACGTGGAGGAGGGCAGATGAGGGGGTGGGAGCGAGGAAGAGGACTCCGCCACCGCCGCCGCCGCCGCCGCCGCCTGCGGCCGTGTCGGAGGAGGAAGAGGAAGGGAAGGTACCGACGGAAGAGAGGGAGAGGGGGAGGGGGTCGAGGCGGAAGGCGAGGGAGCGGACGGCAGAATGGAGCTTGAGGGGGTCGACGGAAGGGGAGGAGAGGAGAGTGAGGTGGGGCCGGGCGGCCATCTCGATAAGCTGGGTGCTGATCTGCCGCCGGGCCAGCACGTTCCATGCCTTCAGCACCTGGTTCTCCAGCGCCGGATCGAAGTATAGCTCCACCGCGTACCCCAGCTGCGCTGCCGTCGCCGGCGGCGTTGCACCCTGCGACATTCCTCCTCCGCCTATTCACCAGGGGCGTTGCACCTTTTCTACTTCAATAAAGGAAGTATCTTGGGCTTAGAACAGACTCGGAGAAAGAGAGAGAGAGAGAGAGAGAGAAGAGAGCAACAGATGGAGATCAGAGAGTAGAGAAGGGAGAGCAGGAGTCAAGAGCGGTGATGCGGAGGTTGGAGATCAGATGGGGTCGGAAGGGTATGGCACCGCTGGGACATGGCGGTCGGATTCCCTTTGGGTTGGATGGAAGCGTTGCAGAATTGACGTTGCGGATAAAAGAGCCGGTTGACCTTTGGTCGCTTGCGGTGGACTTCAGGTGCGACCTCTTGTTGAGTCGGATCTGGACCTAGATTTTGTCGTAGCCCGATAAGATTTTTGCCGGTAGTCCAGCAGGAGCAGGATGTAGTCGGAGTCGGATGAGGATTTAGGCTCAGGGCGTGCTTGGTATTGCCTAAGAAATATATTTTCAATAATTTGTAAAATAAAAATATTTTTAATCAGGTGAGAATTTAGGCTTTCAATTTCGTGATAGGCTCGGTTAGCCCGGGGACCTGGGTTTAGGTCCAGGCGGAGGGGGGCGCAGGTATAGGGTAAGAGGTGGGAACTTGATGCAAAACGCGAATTTAAAACTACTTGTGGACCTGGGGGTTAGTCCCATTCCTTTTCTCAAAGAAAAGGCATGAATGTATTTCAAAGTTGAGTTATAATCTTTAGTACATATCTAGCTTGACCATAGGCCTCGACCTAACTTGGATCCCAGTTGGATCTGAATGTATTGAATGAGACTAGGGTCATGCTTGACCTGATTCAATCGTGGATGTTGAGTTCTTCAAGCGCTTAGTTAAATATTTCTATAGAATTTGGCCCAAAGGCTTATAGGAATTGAGTCTATTTCAAAATCCTAGCTTCTTAAGCTACAAAAAAAAAAATATAAAAAAAATAAAAAAAATCAAACTTTTCACAAAATTTGGATTGGATGTATTCACAAATCTTGTAGAATTTTCGGTCTAATTATGTACGAATAATCAAATAAGCCCTAAAAGTGAGATGAATGAGAGATGTCGGAATGAATTATCAAGGATGCATATAGCTTAGCAGTACACCCTCCCACATTTTAACTCTTTACACTCTATCTTTTTGATATAGTAAAATTTCTTTTCATCCTTATCCGTAGATGTAGACCAAAGATCAAACCTTCGTATCCTATTGTTTATGCATATGATTGTTTATTATTATTTTGAATTCATGCTTATTCTTTTTGATAGAAAATATATAATTTTATTAATTCAAAATATAAAAAGTACAAGAATGAAGAATCAAAAGTGTTTGAGGAAAGCGAACCCAAAAAACAGGCCAGAGCAATTAGAATTTACATTATAAACGGTAAAATAGGTACGGAGGAACAAAAACACAAATGACAACAACTTGAGGAATATATTTGCAGCAACAGAAAAAAGAACTATATGATGTATTATTAATATAGTATGTTTATGAACTGAATACATCACGAAGAGGCTTATCAGCTCTAGTAGACGAGTCCGCTGCAATTGAAGAAGTTGAAGCATGGTGATAAACTTTGCACACCATGACAAGAACAAAGGTGTCACGCAGATAACAAAAACTATATCGCAAGAATTTTCATGAACCAAGACTGGCTGCCGGTGAAGGAGTTGTGGATGCAGTTCAAATCTTGAGAAATACCATTAACTTTAGGAAACAACTTGGATATCCCTGTTGAATGATAACATAAGACTTTGAGGCCAAAATGAATAGTGTTCCATGACAGCCGCAAATATTGCATATGTAAAGACCGACCAGCTAGCACCATGCATACAGGGAGCAACGGAATAGGATGCTTGCTGATGACAAAACTGAACAGTATAGATTCCCTCCAATCCCCAGCATACACAGTTAGCAAAACTGCTGTGGCGAGCCTGCAACCAGATAAATATAGAGAGAAAAGTACAGATAGAAATGAATTCAGATTTGACAGTAAAAATATAACATTGCCACAACTCCCAACATTTCAGGTTTAGGTTAAACCAACAACTCTGATCTGGGACAAACAGACTCCCAACCGTATGAACAAGAAGCCGTGTTGTAATATGATACAATGTCAGCATCATCATCATTCAAAATGAGTTCCTCTATAGTGAAATCGGCCGGAAAAGGGTCATTTGGTCCCCAACAAAAATCAAACTGCCTAGCTTTATTTACTAAGTGATCAGCAGCTTTGTTGGCTTGTCGAAAACTATGAGTAATGCGACATACTTGAAGAGTATGTTTCCAAAAATACAAATCCTGCAACAAAGGGTGTGGCATCGTCGTTAACGAGTGAGTATCTGTAAGCCACTTGATTACCATCAACGAATTACCTTCCATCCAAAGTTCTAGGACTTGTAATTCCTGGACTGCTACCATGCAACCCATCCATGCAGCAACCAGTTCAGCATAAGGGACGGTAGAGGATGGCAATTTCTTGCCACCAGCTTGAACCAAGCGGCTATAATGATCACGAATGATGAAGGCAGCCGCACAATCATGTGGGGTAACGGAGGCATCATAATTCAGCTTAAGAACACCCATGGGAGGGGGGAGCCAACAAACCAAAATAGTTTCTTTAAATTTCTGATTAACTAAATTAAGAGCTCCTCAGTTCCATGGTATGTTCTCATGCTGCATGAGACCATCTCCTTGAACCCAATATAGTAGCATGGAGAAGCTGAGAAGAAGTAGTAGATTTGTGCTGAAAGAGCCTATCATTACGTGATTTCTAAATTAATCAAACCAGACACACTACAATCTGTTGCATCTCAGTGGCCATGCCAGAACCAAAAACCTAATGCTCTAACTGCTATAATGAAGCTGGATGCAAGTCTATCCCACAAAGAATATGAAGTTTTTCCCAGCATTCCTTAACAAATACATAGGTAGTGACAACATGTTGACAGTTTTCCTCCAAATCATCACAAAAATCACAGAATTTCTGGCTATCTAGAAGAATGTTGTGTTGACATAACCAGTCCTTACAAGGTAACCTTCCCCATAACAATTTCCACCAAAACAATTTAGCTCTCATTGGCACTTGAAGGCGCCACAGATGAGTAAACCAGACATTAGAACTGCCCTCATTTGCAGGATGCAGAAATTTTTGGACATCCTTGAGCCTAATCTTAGTTGATCTGCTCGACCCCCAGCTTAATTGATCTCTCCAATGCCTCTGAGGTATAGATGTGGCCTTGATCTGATCCATCAATTCAAGAGGTAAAAATTCCAACAATTTGCCCTCATCCCATTTCCTAGCAGAAGTTATAAGCTCCTGGACTCTCCACTGTTCATAAGGAATATCCATATTGATATATGTGGGAGTTAGAGACAACGGTATGGTGGTTACCCAAAAGTCATATAGCACACTAATTGATGAACCAGATCCAATAGACCACAAAAATTGTTGTTGTATCTTAGCATCTTGCTCCACAATCTTAGCCCATATGGTTGAACAACGAGCCAGTTTTATATAAAGAGACCAAATGCCAGAAAACTTATACTTCGCAGTCACTATTTTGGCCCATAATTAATGATTCAGGATGCAGAACTAAGTGAGCTGCCATCTTAACCAAAAATTCTTTTTTCTGCTGCTTAAGAGGAGCAAACCCCAAACCACCATACTGCCTTGGAGAACAAACTTTATCCCACGAGATGAGGTGAAGACCCTTGTGCTCAACTGAATGTCCCCATAAAAAAGCCTTATACTCTCGTTCAATGTGGTTCAAGACTGTAATTGGTACATGAATAGAAGCCAAACAGTACAGCAGTAAGGAAGATAACATTGATTGTAATAATGTAACTCTAGCTCCCAGCAAAACTCAAAGCCTTCCATGTCCAACTCTCTATCTTGTTCGTGGTCTTTTCCTGCAAAAAATAAAAATCAGTTGCAGTAAACCTTTCCTCCTGACAAGGGTACACCAAGATATCTCCAGGTATCCATTTTTTCAGCAACTTGCAATACAGCACAAATAGCTCGTCCAGTCATTCTAGGAGTTGAAGGACTAAAAGTGACATAAGATTTACTAGCATTCATAGCTTGACCAGACATCGAACAATAGGCCTCCAAAATTGCTTTAATGCAAGTCGCCCTAGCTACCAATAGCACATCGTCAGCATAAAAGATGTGTGACACCCGTGGCCCAGCAGCTCGCATTTTATAACTTCTCAAAATATTTCACTGCACAACCTGAGTAAACATTACTGATAACAGTTCGAAGCACAAAATATATGAGTATGGTGAAAGCGGGCAACCTTGCCAAAGTCCTCTGGATGTTTGCATCCACTCTGTATGTGACCCACTGACCAAAATAGACATCTCAAAGTGCATCACATAATTCGTAACTCAGCTGATAAAACGGGCATGAAACCCAAAATATTTTAGCACCTTCACAAGGAAAGGCCACTGGATAGTGTCATACGCCTTAGCCATATCAATTTTGATTGCCATCAAGCTACAACTTCGGGGGGCGCGTACAAGAGAGTGCATAACTTCTTGCCCGATGAGAATGTTCTCAGCAATGCTACGACCCGGAATAAAAGCTCCCTGCTCAATAGACACCAGAGCTAATAATACCGGTTTCACTCTGCAGTTCACCACAATCTGAGCTACCATTTTATAAATTGAATTACATAGGCTTATTGGCCTATGATCTCTTTCAGTTGCAGGATTAGGCTTTTTTGGTAAAAGAACAATAAATGTCTTTTTCCATCAACTTGGCAAAGTGACCTACTGGAAAACATATTTGATAGCATCAATCACCTCCACCTTGACAATGCTCCAAAAGTGCTGAAAAAAGAACACTTGAAAGCCATCAGGTCCATGTGCCTTGTCCGGATTCATCTCCATAACAACACTCTCAATCTCTTCATCCATGACCTCTCTGACCAGATTATTATGCTGCTGTATCGAAAGAGCTGCAGATGAATCACCCAAATCCACCTCCTCGATGTTTCCTTGGATCTGCCACCAGCTCTTTCTGAAAGTATGAAAACAACACATTTTTGATACCATAAGGGTCCGAAACAATGGTCCCGCTCGAATCCAAAATACTTGTGATCCTGTTTTGTCTTCTTCTCAGAATGGTGGACCGATGAAAGAAAGCTGTAATTGCATCTCCCTCCTTGATCCATGCCAACCTAGATTTTTTGTCGCCAAAGGACCTCTTGAAGAAATAAGTTCCTTTTATACTGCCTAATGAGCTTAATTCCTCTTTTTGTTGGAGAGAAAGGATCGCTTGATTAACCATCCATCCCTTCTTAAATATATTCCCTAAAGAAGCTTTCCATCCTTTTACAGCCACCTCGGTTTGTTGGATGAGCATATTCAGCTTAGTTGCTGGAGAGAAGTTGCCATCACACTTCCAAGCTTGCCTCACACAATCCCAAATACCATTTCCATACAACCATATTTTTTCAAATCTAAAGGAAACATTCTTCCGTGTCCGTAAATTAGAGAACAGACATTAGCAAAGGACGGTGATCATCAGAAGCAAACCTAGTTAAATGTGGAACCTTAGGATTCAGGAAACATTTCAATCCAATTCTCTACAGCAAAAGCTCTATCCAGCCTTTCCCAAACCCGAGCATTACCAAGTCTGTTATTATACCATGTAAAAGTAGGCCCTTGATACCCCATGTCTATAAGTGAGGATTTTCTTAAAAATTCTCGGAACTCTTTTATTTCTTGAGTCACATAAAACGATTTACCGCCCTTCTCATCTACAGTTGAAATCCCCAATAATGAGAATCAGCATAATCAACATTTGAACATTTAGAATTTGATCCCAAAGTAGTCGCCTCTCAGCATAACAAGTACTGGCATACACATGCAGCACCCAACAGCCATGAAGGACCATCAGTTGGAGTGACAACCCCAAAAGCTACCTGGCTACTCGAATGAAAAAAATCAATTTTTTCAAGGCCTAGCTTCCAAGCTACAATGACCCCACCAGATAACCCATTTGCAGGGATCATATACAGACCTCAACGAGGACCTAACAATCTTTTAAAACGATCCAATGCTGCCTTAGCAAGCCGTGTCTCTAAAAAACACAGTATATCAGGATTATATTGCCTCATCGTATCTTTTGTATATTTAATAAAGCTTGGCTTGGCAGTCCCTCTACAATTCCATGCTAATATATGCATTAAGAATCAAAAGAAGAGACATCCATCCCTATAAAATTCTCGCGGCCACTTTGCTTCTGTAACTAGGTACAACTACCTGGAGGGTCCAAACAGATTTGATCTGTTGCATCGACCTACGACTGTGACCATCCCCTTTGATCCTTAACAGAGCCTAAAATCTTCTGTTAATTAAAAAGATGTTCGTCATGCATACCTGAATGTTCTCCATGAAATTTCTATTGTTCTGATTGCATAACCTGGTCAACTCGAAGGGTTGCTACATCTACTTCTTGCACCAGCACTTTTGGTCCCGCTTCTTGAGGGACTACCGGCCTCCAGACCTCCTTCACCGTAGAAGAAGATTTGCCAAAATGATGATCTGGTGTATATAAAACTAATTGTTTTTCAGGTTCATTTATTGCCACACCCTCTTCTCGAACTATTACTTTGGATTGGGGGGGAGACTTTGAATTGGGAGAGCAACTTTTTGCCAATCCTTTAGGCGGTGATTTTTTCCGCTTCTCCTTGGTGACCCCAATTCCAGAAGAATTTGCCTTTGCTGAAAAAGATGAACTGATATCCATAGGTTGTTTCAAGGAATCCTCCTCGTCCTGCATCAGAGGTGTAAATTGAGATCCCCCTTGATGTTCCATTCTATTTTCTGGAGATTTTGCCTTTCCTGAGTTGCCTCCTTTCTGTTGCATCCCCCGACCTTAATTGCTTCCTGAGTTATTAAGGGTGAGGACTTCCCAGCATGAGTCGACCCATTATTTTCCACTAGAATTCTAAAAGCCCTGATCCACGGTCCATAAACAGCTCTTTCCCTTTCCTTTTTCTGGTAATTTCAAACATTCGAAGTCTCGGATTCATTGGCAATTCTTCCACAAATATAACTATTAGGGATAAACCTCACTCCTATCGAAATCCAATATGGTGCTTAGCCTAATGCAGCTGATAATTACGGAAGAACTTCGATTGAGAATTTTCTCCTCAACGACCGAATTTCATCCAATCTAATCCAACGGCCGAACTCATTCAGTGGCCAAACTCCTCCAACTAGACTCCGAACCCCATCGAACTCTTCAGCGGTCGAGCCCCAATCGAACTTTTCCAGCGGTCGAACTCCTTCCAAACTCCTCCAGCAGACGGGCTTCTACAGGAATCGAATTTCTTCCGGATTCCTCATTCAATTGAGCTTCTATGGAAGCCAAACTCCTTCCAGACTCCTTCAGCAGTAGGGCTTCTACGGAAGCCGAACTCCTTCTGAACTCCTCCAACAGACGGACTTCTACAGGAGCCAAACTTCTTTCGAATTTCTACTTTAGTCGAGCTTCTACGGAAGCCGAACTTCTTCCGGACTCCTCCAGCAGTAGGGCTTCTACGGGAGCCGAACTCCTTCCAGACTCCTCCAGCAGACGAACTTCTACAGGAGTCAAACTTCTTCCGAATTTCTCCTTTAGTCGGATTTCTAGGGAGCCGAACTTCTTCTACACTCCTCCAGTGGTAGGGCTTCTATGGGAGCCGAACTCCTTCCGAACTTTTCAAACAGATAGACTTCTACAGGAGCCAAACTCTTTCCGAATTCCTCCTTCAGTCGGGCTTCTACGGAAGCCGAACTCCTTCCAGACTCCTCCAGCAGACAGGCTTCTACGGGAGCCGAACTTGTTTCTGATTCCTCCAGCAGTCGAATTTCTTCAGAAGCCGGACTCTTTTCGAACTCCTCCAGCAGTCAGACTTCTACGGAAGCCGAACTTCTTTCGAATTCCTCCTTCAGTCGGACTTCTACGAAAGCCGAACTCCTTCCAGATTCCTCCAGCAGTCAGATTTCTTCAGGAGCTGAACTCCTTCCAAACTCCTCCAGCAGTCGAATTTTTTCAGGAGCCGAACTCCTTCCGAACTCCTCTAGCAGTTGGATTCTTACAGACGATCCCACTACTGAATGATTACGATTATCATTTATCAGGATAGTTATGATTGTCATTTATCAGGACGATTACGATTGGCATTTATCAAGACGGTTATGACTGTTACAACAAGCTCCGTCTATAAAAAGGGACCCTTCAGATATATTTTCGCTAAACTCTCTTTTTCTTTTCGAAACTCTACCGAACTCCTCTGAGCACTCCATTTCTGTTGGCCAGAAGAGCTAACTTGACCATCGGAAGGTCCTATCGGAGCTACCACCACCGACTCTAGATGAGATTTTATTTTGTAGATCACCGACGGTGACCTCATTTTTCTCGACTTCAGCTCAATCCAGCATCAACCAAATTTTGTACCAACAGAATTGGCGCTAGAGGAAGGACCCTCTATTCCTGAGGTTTTCTTGATCTTAAAGGAGTGCTCAGCAGCGATCTCTCTTCTTTCTCTCTAGAGTTCTTCCCAAAAAAAAATGCCTTTCGAGAAAGCTTCGACTCGGTGATCAACTACCTCTGCAGCCAGATCCCGTCCAGATACATCCAGTCCAGCTTTGGTAACTCAAGCTCCACCTACAGCCATGATAGATGCGGAGCAGTTCAACCTACTGATCCAGCAGGTTCGTGATCTCATGGAGGCGATGCAGGCTATACATTGGCAAGCTTCGGTACTAGTTCGACCAGAGTAGGCTTCTCCGGAGCTTCGTGGTTCGATTTGGAAATGATCGACCTCGACTATCCAGCTCTGATCTTCGAAAAGGGGAAGCAGAGGATAGAGGACCTTTTCTCAGACCACGACTCGACCCAAGGAAAAGCTTTGCATCCATTTCATCAAAAAATTCTGGAGATCAACGATCGTGAAGATCTCCTAGATCAAAGGCTTCTAGAAATAAGCCGACGAATTGAAAAGCTCCATCATACTCCCTCCTCACACGGTAATGATATTCGCACTGATCCTTCTTTTTCTTAGAGGATCATGCAAGAATCAATCCTACCAAACTTCAAGCTTCCGTAGTTCGAGAGTTACGACGGAACCACCAATTCGATCGATCATCTGAAGGTCTTTCGGACAATGATGTTACTCCACGGCGCGTCAGACGCTATTTTGTGTCGGACTTTCTCGTCCACCCTCAAGAAAGCTATCAAAAATTGGTACTCGATACTTAAGCCGGGTACCATCTTTTTCTTTGATTAGATGAGCCATCAGTTCGCGGCTCACTTCGTCAGCAGCCGACGTTCGCACCGAGGTTCGGATTTTTTGATGAACATCAAGCAGAAGTAAGAAAAATTCATCCGAACTTATGTCACCCGATTTAATGTCACTGCATTGAAAGTCCGAAACCTGGATCAATCAGTCGTAATGGTCGTACTCAAGGGCGGCCTCCAGAAGAAAGATTTGTTGTTCTCCCTGGAGAAGAAGTATCCCAGAAACTTTGCCGATCTGCTAGCTCGGGCTGAAGGTTATGCCCGAGCTGAAGAGACCTTCAAGGTCAAGGATGATGAAGCCTTTGGTAAGCGACGAATCGACGAGCTGAGCGGGCCCGTCGAGGAAGAAAAATTGAGTGAAGCTCGACCGCGCTTCCAAACTCCCTCTACGTGAAAGCGATGCCGAACTCCTCCCTAGGCTCGGAGGCAGGAAAGTTCGAATAGAAGGGCACGGCGGGGTTCTCTCCAATGAAGATTTTACAACTACATCCCTCTCAATGCTCCAAAAATCTAAGTGCTGATGAAAATCAGGAAACAACTATCGAGACCGAAAAGGATGCGCTTTCATCCCAACAAGCATAATCCTAATAAGTTCTATCTTTATCATCATGATAACGGTCATGACACTGAGGAGTATATCCAACTCCAGGATGAGATCAAGGAGCTCATCAGGCGAAGCAGACTAGGCCGATTTCTACGGTGATGGCCTGAAGGATGGAAAGATCGGTCGAGGGCATTGCCGCAATCTGAGCCATCAAGAAGGAGGATCAACAAGGAGATCGACCGCCTCTCGGCATCATCAACACAATCTTGAAGAAACTTCGGCAAGGAGAGGCTGGCGAATCCGAAGGATCAGTGAAGAGATGGAGAACTGAAGAACCCATAATCTTCACAAAGGCAGATGCTCTAGGGGTCCAATTTTCGCATAATCACATGGTTGTAATCTCTTTAAACATTGCCGACTATGATGTACACCATATTTTGGTAGATAATGGAAGCTCGATCGACGTATTATTTTATGATGCTTTCTCAAAAATATCCTTACTCAATAACCACTTGGGGCCTATGAACTTCCCGTTGATAGGCTTCACTGGCGATGCGTACTAGTCGAGGGCATAATAACTTTGTGTATGACTGCAGGGCAATGCTCGAAGCTGGCAAAGGCATAGATCGATTTTTTAGTCTAAGGGCTCCATCTACCTATAATGCTATTCTCGATCGATCTGATTTAAATGCATTTTGGACAGTGGTATTAACTTATTATTTGAAGATGAAGTTTTCGATAAATTATGGGATCGGAGAGGTTAGGGAAGATCAAGCTCTAGCAAAGAACTGCTACTCAATCACCCTGCATAAGGAAGAACAGTCTGACCCTTATCCTATTGATGGGCTAGATGTCCGCGATGATCTTACCGAAGAACGGGGTGAGCCTATGGAAGATCTCATATCTATGCCCTTGAATGACGAGAATGTGAAGCATGCTGTACAGATCGGCTCCAACTTGGGGGACGAGGTTCGGAAGCAACTCATCACCTTCCTCAAGAAGAACGCGGACGTCTTCGCCTGAGTTCCAACGGATATGCTAGAAATTAATGTCGAAGTTATGAAATATCGACTGGCCATTGATCCGAAGCATCAGCCGATAAAAGAGAAACTGCGCAGCCACGCTCCGGAGAGGCAGAAAGCAATTACGAAAAAAGTAGACAAGCTCCTCAAAGCTGGGTTCATTCGAAAAGTCAACTATCCGACCTGGGTCTCAAACGTAGTCCTAGTCAAAAAAGTAAATAATAAGTGAAGGATGTGTATAGACTTCAAAAAGCTAAATAAAGCCTACCCAAAGGATAGCTATTCTCTTTTCAGGATTGATCAACTGGTAGATACAACCTCGGACCATGAACTCCTCACCTTTATGGATGCCTTCTCCGACTATAACCAGATATGGATGGCGTCAGAGGATGAGGAGAAAACTGCTTTTGTTACTGATCGTGGTCTTTATTGTTATAGGGTTATGTCCTTTGGGCTCAAGAATGCAGGGGCAACGTATCAACGTCTGATCAACAAAATCTTCAAAAAATAGATCGACCATAATATAGAGGTGTATGTGGATGACATACTCATCAAAAGTCAAGCTTCTATAAACCACCTTACTGACCTTGAAGAGATCTTCAGTGCATTCAGAAGTATAAGATGAAGCTGAATCCAATCAAGTGTACCTTTGGTGTGACCTCTAAAAAGTTTTTGGAGTTTATGGTGTCAAGGCATGGGATTGAAGCAAATCTAGAGAAAATTCGAGCCATTTAAGAGATGACCACTCCAAAGACAATCAAAAAAGTTCAGCGCTTGACTGAAAAAGTGGCATTCCTAAATTGCTTTGTCTCAAGATCGGTCGAGCGATGCATGCCCTCTTTCCAAGTTCTCAAGCAATCAAAGAATTTCTACTAGACGACGGAGTATCAATAGACGTTTGAGGAGCTTAAAAACTACCTCGACTCACCTCCACTGTTGGCAAAGCCCAAATCTAGAGAAGAATTATTCTTATACCTAGCGGTCTTTCCGACGACCTTGGCAGTAGTCCTAGTCAAGAAGGAAGCAAAGATACAGCGGTCGGTCTACTATATAAGTCGGATCCTAAGAGATGTAGAGATCAGATATTCTAAGCTAGAAAAATCAGCTTACTCTCTTCTAATTGCTGTTAGGAGGCTCTGACCTTACTTCTAGGGGCACACCATAATGATCCTCACGGATCAACCAATAAAGGCAGTCTTTCAGCGAATGGATGCTTTCAGAAGAATCACAAAATGGGCAATCGAGCTCATGAAATTCGATATCAATTATCAATCCCAACCATCGATCAAAGTTCAGATATTAGTAGATTTTATAGTGGAGTGTACCATTCCTGATGATGCCGAGCTTGAACAGAACGAGATCGACGCTCTGCTGTTGCAACTGAGCCTTCTTGAAGAGATAGTCGACCTTATCAAAGATTTTTGGATTCTGTACCTGGATGGTTCATCCAACTCTACTAGAGCGGGTGCGGAGTTGGTCTTAGTTAGCTCTAAGAAAGTCGTTGTCGAGTATGCACTGCGCTTCAAATTTTCTGCAACTAATAATGGGGTCGAGTATGAAGCACTGATCATTGGTTTAAAAATTATAAAAGAATTAAAAGTAGATCGACTTCAAGTCTATAATGATTTTTAATTAGTGATCAGCCAAGTTAGTGGCAGCTATGAAGTGCAAGAGAAAAGTATGATAAAATACCTTGAGAAAGTAAAGGACTTGACTCCGACCTTCAGCTGTTTCGATATTCGATAGATTCCGAAGGCAGAAAATATAAGAGCCGACCTCCTCTCTAAGTTGGCCACTTTAGCTCTAGCCGAGCTGTCCAAAGAAGTATTTTTTGAGACCTTGAAGTACCCAAGCTCGAAGGAATCATAGGTTGTTTTGCAGATAAAACTCGAGCCGAGTTGGATCGATCTGTTGGTTGCTTACCTCAAGGAGGGAGTCCTTCCTCATTATCCGAAAGAAGCTCGAAAATACAGGAATCAAGTCTCCTAGTATATTTTGTACGAGAGTAGGTTATATAAGAGGTCGTATTCGCTATCGCTGCTGAGATGTCTCCGACCTTCAGAAGTCGACTTCGCATTATGGAAAGTGTACGAGAAAATCTATGAAAGTCATGTAGGAGCCAAGTTCCTATCGCAAAAGCAACTTCGGTAAGGATACTATTGACCGATCTTGTACCATGATTCTGTGAAGTATGTTAAAAAATATGATTTCTGTCAGAAGAATGCAAACGTACAAAGACAGTCGGCCTCCAAGCTTACTCCGTTAAGCGCATCTTGGCCATTTATGCAGTGGAGAATGGACATACTTGGCCCTTTCCCAATGGCATCAGGGCAACGAAAGTTTCTCCTGATCGTGATCGACTACTTCACCAAATAGGTCGAAGCCAAATCTCTAGCCAAAATTACTGAGGCCAAGATACAAGACTTCATCTAAAAGTCAATAGTCTGCCGATTCAATTTGCTCCGAATCCTCATAATCGATAATGGACAACAGTTCGCTGGAACGAGATTTGCCGAATTCTGCGAAGACCTAAACATCTTTCACCACTTCACATCGATAGCTCATCCATAGGCAAATGGAGAAGCTGAAGTGACCAATTGGACTCTGCTGTAAGGCATCAAGACAAGACTCGATAGAGCAAAGGGGACCTGGGTGGATGAACTCTATCACATCCTTTGGGCATACCGAACTACTCAAAGGCTGTCAATTAGGAAAACATCATTCGCCTTGGCATTTGGAACAGAGGCAGTCATCTCGATTGAACTTAAGCTTTCATCGGTACGGATCGTGGCCTTCAACGAACAGTACAACCCATAGGATCTCAGAGTCAACCTCGACTTATTAGGAAGAAAAAAAGAAAGAAAGCCTTAGATTCAGATGGTAGTCTACAAATGAAAGGTGGTCCGGTACTATAACTCTAGAGTCAAAAGTAAAATTTTAAAGTGAGAAACTTAGTGCTTCGACAAGTTACCATCTCTCAGCCTCAGAGCTAGGGGAAGCTTGCCCTAAATTAGGAAAAATTCGTATGAAGTGGTGGAGGTCGTCCGGTCCGAAACTTATCATCTGAAGGAGCTCGGAGGAACAACGCTCTCACGATCTTGAAACTCAAAAAATCTAAGAATGTACTACCAGTAATTTTTCTGCAATAAAAATTCTTCATTTCGACATTATTGTTTCTTGATGCAAAAATTATGTGATGACAGAAAAGAAGCAATTAGAAGTGCCTGTGTTAGGAATAGGAGGAGGATCTCATCCTAACATGAGCAAAGTCGAAGGTCTCGTTCATTTTAGATAAGATGAAGAGAGAGACCCTGACAATGGTCCTTATATGTCCCCATAGTCCGTTAGGAACAGAAGGAGGACCTCATCCTAGCATGAGCAAAGTCGAAGACCTCGTTCATTTTAGACGAGATGGGGTGAGAGGCCCTAACAATGGCCCTTATGTACCCCCACAGCCTGTTAGGAATAGAAGGAGGACCTCGTCCTAGTGCGAGCAAAGTCAAAAATCTTGTTCATTTTAGATGAGATAGAGGAAGAGGTCCTAACAATGGTCCTAATGTACCCCTACAGTCCGTTAGGAATAGGAGGAGAACCTCATCCTAATGCAAGCAAAGTCGAAGGCCTCATTCATTTTAGACGAGATGGAGGGAGAGGTCCTGACAACGATCCTTATGTGCCCCCACAGTCCGTTAGAAATAGGAGGAGGACCTCATCCTAACGTGAGCAAAGCTGAAGGCCTCATTCATTTTAGACGAGATAGGAGGAGAGGTCCTAACAATGATCCTTATGTGCTCCCACAATCTGTTAGAAATAGGAGGAGGATCTCATCCTAACGTGAGCAAAGCCGAAGACCTCATTCATCTCAGACGGAATGAGAAAAAAGGCTCCGACAATAGCCCCATTGTGCTCAATAACAACTAGAGGTAAGATCTCTTCCGAGTTTCATCCTGAACTAATGCAGAGCCCTGAAGAGGACTTCGACTGTCGATCTTTTTGTACTTTCTTTCTTCAAATTTCGAACTCAAAAGTAGGGGGACTATTGTTGGGGATAATCTCGCTCCCGTCGAAGTCTAGCATGGTGCTTAGCCTAATGCAGCCGATAATCATGGAAGAGCTTCGATTGAAAATTCTCTCCTCAGCGACCGAATCCCATCCGATCTCCTCCAGCAGTCAAACTCATTCAGTGGCCGAACTCCTCCAACTGGACTCCGAACCCAATCAAACTTCTCAGCGGTCGAGCCCTAGTCGAACTTTTTCAACGGTCGAACTTCTCCAACAGATGAACTTCTACAAGAGCCGAACTTCTTTCGAATTCTTTCTTCAGTCGGACTTCTATGGGAGTCGAACTCTTTCCGAACTTCTCTAGTAGTAGGGCTTCTACGGGAGCCGAACTTCTTCCGGACTCCTCCAACAAACAGACTTCTACAGGAGCCGAACTTCTTTTGAATTTCTTCTTCAATCGGAATTCTACGAAAGCCGAACTCCTTCCAAACTCCTCCAGCAGTAGAATTTCTATGGAAGCTGAACTTCTTCTTGACTTCTCCAGTAGACGAACTTCTATAGAAGCCAAACTCCTCCTTTAGTCGGGCTTCTACGAAAGTCCGAACTCCTTCTGGACTCCTCCAATAGTAGAACTTCTAAGAAAGTCGAACTTCTTCCAAACTCCTCCAGCAGATGGGCTTCTATGGGAGCCGAATTTCTTCCAAATTTTTTCTTCAGTCGGACTTCTATGGGAGTTGAATTTCTTCCAAACTCCTCCAGCAGACGGGCTTCTACAGGAGCCGAACTTCTTTCGGCTTTATCCTTCAGTCAGACTTCTACGGGAGCCGAACTCCTTCCAGATTTCTCCAGCAGTCGAACTTCTATGGAACCCAAACTTCTTTCGAATTTTTTCAGTAGTCGGATTCCTCCAAGAGCCGGACTCCTTCCAAACTCCTTCAGCAGTCGGACTTCTACGGGAGCCAAACTTCTTTCGAATTTTTCCTTCAGTCGAACTTCTACGGAAGCCAAACTTCTTTCAGATTTCTTCAGTAGTCGAATTTCTTCAGAAGCCAAACTTCTCTAGCAGTCGAATTTTTTTAGTAGCCGAGCTCTTTCCAGACTCCTCTAGTAGTTGGATTCCTATAGACGATCCCATTACTGAACGATTATGATTATCATTTATCAAGATAGTTATGATTGTCATTTATCAGAATGATTACGATTGATATTTACCAGGACAGTTACAATTGTCATTTATCAGGATGATTATGATTGGCATTTATCAGGATGGTTACGACTGTTATAATAAGCTCTGTCTATAAAAAGGGATCTTTCAGATACATTTTTGCTAAACTCTCTTTTTCTTCCAAAATTCTGCCAAATTTTTCTCTAAGCATTCTATTTTTATTGGTCAGAAGAGCTAACTTGACTGCCGGAGGATCCTACCGGAGTCACCACCATCGACTTCAGACGGAACTTTGTTTTGCAGGTCACCGGTGACGACCTCGTCTTTCTTGACTTCAGCTCGATCCGACATCAACTAAATTCTGCACCAACAATAATAGATGTCAGGCAGATCCTCATAAATAAATTCTTTCCAAATGATTTCATAATTGACCATAACCTTTGCACTAGGATAGATTGTCTGCTGGGTATCGAGAAGCACACATGCTCTAGTAAATCCTAGCCTAGTAGATGCCTCCGTCCATTCGTCAAGAAATAAAGGTTTACCAGCAGCAGCCACAATACGGAAAATTTTCTCCCTCTTCTAGAGTTCTAACAGTAGATCGCGCAACCAAATCCAAACCCTAGCTTGCCGGATGCCATCACGACCGGGCTTGAAGTTCCATCACCAACTTTTCAGGGCTAATAGTTGTCGAGCAAGGGACCAAGGCCCCTTATCTAGCACACTATTTTTCTCCTCCTTGGAAGAAAAGCAGAAAATCAAAATACCCTCCGACAATGGCGAGACATGAAAATCACCAGCCACATTCCATCTAATTTTTAGTTACATTCCATCTAATTTTTAGTTCTTTCTCAACAAAATCAATCAAGAGGAAAACTCCTTCCAAGAAACTTACCCAGCAAGGCCGACTTCAATTTGGAAACTGCATGATTCGCTTCCTCGCTGGTGAAGGCTATGACCTTGGTAAACATTTCCCCAAGCACCGTCGCCCTTGACATCTCCCACCGGAACTGGTGGGAACCGTGGACTAGTACTTGTGCCCAAGAACGAGCTTCATCCATCGTCACTCCACCAGGCGACCCTGTGGGGCCTTGCGAGCCAAACCCGCCACGATTCTTCCCCGGTTCCGGCAGCAAAGCTTCAACCGAGGAGGATCCTCTTTGAAATGTCGGTCTAGCAGTCTCCTCCCCCTCCCCTAAGCCTCCCCCTCTCCCTCCATGAGCGGAATCAGGGAAAACCCTAACTTTCGTTTTCCCTTTCTCACTCATCAGCCTTTCTCACACTAATTTTGCAAATTTCATGCTAATTAACAGATAATCTTGCATTGGTCCCTTTTCAGTTGTAGATCTTCGTGGTCCCTCTTGCGTAAGTTGTACGCTGCTGCATGAAATCGTGGTTCAGCATGATCAATCATCCTACGTAGCTGAATTCAAATCTGAAATATCCAAAATACCATTCATCTATTGCATTGGCTCTAAATCTGAGAGACTCTTCTAATTTTTTTTATCAGGTTTGCGTTGGGTCTGACCGAAATACTTGCACTGCAATCATCCTTGGGTCACGACTGAAGAACCTTCCACCAATGTTAATTAGAACCCCAATTTGGGGAATTGGGAGTTGCCCAGCTACTGAAATAATGCAGGGAGGTCAGGCTCCCACTTCCAGTTCCGTTGCCGGTTTTCCTATGATCAACCGACGCTTCAAGTCGACCAAGATTCACCTTGAGATAAAGGTAGAGAAGAGATTAAACATCAACGTGTTCCAACATCTGATCTTACGCATGAAGTCCTAATTAACCTACAACAGGTGGCTCTAAATCGAGACTGGACAGTGGCATTGACAGTTAATGCATCAAAATGGACCATTTCTTTTGCAGCATATTATAAAGAGCATGAAACAACCGATAGGAACATTGGATACAACCATGAGCCATTTGACGGCTTACTAGCTCCATTCATCAAGAGAACTACCTGTCGCAAATTAACATCAGATACACGTACACAACATCGATCCTCATCGAAAAATAGAACTTCAGCATACAAAGTTGCAATCCGAGGCATCAGGCTGTGTTTTCATCCGTGTTCGGCAGCAAATCTTTCGACATCAAGTACCTGCGTGGCTTACAGCACAGCCAAATCAAGATGCTGTCCTTCTTGACAACCTCATAACCAGCTTTCTGGTACAATCTGAATGGACCTGTAGCAGTCACTCCGCAATGAAGGTATACTTTTCTTCCAGCCTTCGTCTGAATTATAAGTTCTTCACATGCCTTTATAAGTTCCGAACCAATCCCTTTCCTAACATATATAGAGAATCAGAAACAAATCATATACCGCAGAATCTCTCAACAGAAATCATACACGAGTGCATGCAGCATGGTATAGCCCCTTGATTACTTTAAAATTTGAGAATTTAGAAGTAAAAATACTCGAGTTATACATTGTTGCATGTGAACCCAATGTAAGCAGGGAGACAGAAGGCATCACCAGGAGCAGTAAACGCATCCTAAAGAAACAGTTCATGTCCCACCACCCCCAACCCCCATCCCAGTACTTCTGAAACTGGCTAGTTTGAAAAACATTGCAACAGCAAGATTCTAATTCAGGAGGACATCACTAGCTAGTTTTCAGCTTGCCGATTTGAAACCATAAAGAGAAAAAAGGATAAAGAATTAATATAACTGTTAGCGATGGAGAAACAAGTATCCTCAATTCATATAGGAATTGAAGATCATAGTCTGAAAGCAAGTTTACAAAGTTACATCAACAAATAATAAAATACTGCATGCAAAAAGAATTTTGAAGGATAAGATAACCTTGATTATGGGTTGATAGTATTAGGCTTCAGAAAACGTTAGAGCAATTAGCACTTTGTGCCCAACAGATCACGTCAAGGTCTCATGAACGAGTCTTCAAGTTCTAGTGCATCATCGCATGCATCTTAATGATAAAAAAGGAGAAGATATATGTTCTCGCAAATATTTATCGTTTCATCGTAAGCAAGAGAAATAACAGTGGTAACCATAATTAAGCCCCTAATTATGTAGCTAATTCCTGTTTTCCAATGTGCGTTTTCAAGATAAAAATGAAACAATTAAAGCTGAAAACGTTTATAGCAGCTATGGCACTTCCCTTAATAACAATCAGGCCTTGACGATCACTTTGAATAAATCTAAATACGTGGATAGTCCAGTTCAAACCTCAAAAGTCACTACCTACAATCGGTAGTTTCTTTATCCCCTTTCTATGATTTGACACTTTCAACAAAATGAAACTCTGAAATTCGTGCTGTTATATAATTGGATCTGTACCAAAACCAAGCTCATTCTCCTCTCCTTCATCCTGTTCTCCGTTATTCTTCTACTATCATCTTGTGATGCTCGTAGTTTTATTTATTCTAATTTGAATATAAAATTGATGTATCCACTTAAGGGCTTATTTAAACCAACTCCTACCTATACTAATATAGATGCAAGTGAATCAGTTTTATATTCAAAGCCCCATGATCCATAATCAGTTTGAACGAAGTTGGGGTGTATTAAATTTGGCATGTAATAATTCAGGATCACGTAAAAGATATTTTTTAAGTTCATTGGTTTTGTATAACCATCCAAGATCTATGTAATACATCACTTATCATATCCGTTCAAATCTGATCATATGTACCATAAAACTAATTACAAATACTACAATCAATTCCGTGCTACGGTATCCATTCATCCATATAGACCATGGGGTTGGGTTTGTTTTAATACTATTTGTAATAACTCAATACGCTAGTGCAGGTAATCGTACTTGGCTTCTATTTCTGGTCATGGGTTGCGTAGAGAATGGGTGATGCTCTTTCTGGAAACCTGCCACTGCCATGAGAATGATGCTGTATATATAATAATGGCAATGGCCATGCTTGCAAGCCAAAGATTCCAAAACCAATGTCGGTGAAACTCGTCATAAATCAAATAACTAACCTATTAGCAGCAAACGTTCCATGGTTAAAGAAAACTGCAAGTGCTCATGAGCAATAAGCAAGAAACGAACGACAGCTGGCAATCCTAACAGGAAGACTAATAAGAAGCAAACTGACAAAGAAATAGTTGCGTATATACCTCCGAAGCGTCTTCTTCACAGCGACGTTGCCAATGTACGGATATTCCTTAGGGGGGCGAGGCGCCCCGGGATCGGGATGCGCCCCTGCAGCGTCAAAAGATATTTCCGCAGTGCATGCCAGCTCCGCCTCTTCCCCATCCTTGTCCTCGTAATAGAACCCCACGAGCATCGCCACATGCGGGACCAGAACCCGCCGCGCGGCCATATCTTGCTTCAACACAAAGGCGGCGACGGGGATGGTGCCGTCCGGCAAGTGCTTGGCGCTGCTATATGGCTCGGCGAGGAGGAGAGCGGCGGCCCCCAGCTCCTTGTCGTCTTTCACATGGTGGATCTCCAGCCATCCCTGGCCGATCTGGCGGGTGTAGCGGAACGTCTCGAGGATTTGGCGGCTGTCGAGGCTACCACGTTCGAAGGGGCGTCTCTGCGGGGTCTCCCGAAGAGAAGGGATGGCGCAGGTTGGATGGGAACAAGTTGGCGGTGGGGGAGGGAAGCAGCGGATCATGTGTTTCAGGTAGGGCGGGAGGGATTCGTGGAGGGAGTGGGATGTGGAGGGAGACGCCATCGAGTCGAGTTGGTCCGGGAAGGGAGGGTACGTGTGGGGGATGTAAGTGGTGCATTTGTTGAAAGTGGGGCGTCGTTGCTGGCCCGGGGGGGTGAAGAGAATTTGGTTCCCTGGGCACTTGGGCTTTCGGTTGGGGACTTTTCGGCTGACGATTATATCGTGTGACAGTTATTCTTTGCCTCCTACTTGCATCGAAGACAGGGATTTGGGGATGAGGAGGGAGGGCCAGGGAAAGATGCTCGAGCGTGTTTCTTGATTCATTTCACATGTTTTTCCTTTCTTTTCTCATCCTCCTCTCTTTTTTTTTTTTTTCTGTATTAATCAAGGTGATAATGCCATCCATCTCGCCTTTTGATGGACAATTTAGTTAGTCCACCGCTGCGCAGATTTTTGGGCAAATTTCATGCTCATATACACATAGATATGATATATGTATTATTGCAGCAGGACTTCAGATGATCGAAGAAATTTATGCTGAAAAGCTGATTCGACGTGGATCGTGAGCCAATCTACAAGATAAAATCTATAAACCGATGGGGTATCTTTCAATTTAGAATCCTTCGATGTCTAAGTTAGCTGAAGTCTTGTCAACAAATAGTAAAAATGAAAGAATAAAAAACAGAATGAGAGAGTTTGGATCGAGAAAGATTTGTTCTTCCTTCAGTAAAAAAGTTGAGAGTCAATTTCAGCAGAATTTCGGTTCTATGAACTTGTGTTTATCTTGGAGAGGTACCTGTCCTCCTATTTATAGAAGAATTTGCTTAGTCCTTAAGAAAAGTTTGTTAGGCCATTAATTTGTTATGGCCAATTGGATTGTAGTTGTTGGCCATTGGCCTCATTGGTGATTAGCTAGAGTACAACTGGAGGAGGGTTGCAATTTGATTGGAGTGCAGTTGGCATTCAGTCAGCTGTCAAAATGTGTCGAGGTCGGTAAATTACTGATCTGAGTTATATGATAAGGTTAGTGATTTATCGATCTTAATATGAGTTGTGTTTACTATACCAGACCACATCGGTATTTTACCGATCTCTTATACTAGGTAGGTCATTTTGGCAAACTGCTGATCAGTTGATAAAGTCAGTGCAAATCCGATCTCCTGTAGAGCTCGAGGGCCGCTATCCTTTAGGATGATAAAATGCTGGTCTGGCAATGTGTAATCAAAATAAGATCGATTTATTATTGATCTAAACCTGATTGGTCAATTTAGTTCTGGCTAATATCCCGGCTTTCAGGTCGGTATTTTACCGATCTGACATCAATCTGGCTGATTGCCCATTATCTGAGATGGCGACTCTCTTGATGGTGCCATGTATCCTACAGGAGATGATCGTACCAATACTTACCCCCCACTTTTTAGACTTAAAGCAGAACTCCTCCGGTGATAGGTATGGAAAGTCATCTCAAAGGTCATTCATTGCATCAAGGATCGTGCTATGCGGCTGCCAGACTTGCTTTTTAAATAATTCAAAAAGACAGACTATCTCGTTTGTCAGGATCACCGTACCCTGGCATTTAAGAAAGTGTGGGAGAAAGTGAAGCCATTATTGGTTGCACCACTGTAACCCAAGCGGCATGGGGCACGTGGTGCTCGTTCGAGGACCAATTGAACCACCATATGGAATAATCCTACGTGGCGCGATCTGGATCGGTGCATCAAAATAGTTTTTCTATAATTTTCTTGAATGACTGATAGGTGGCTGAAATCTAACGACAGACGGATTGATCTGGATCGTTGCTCCCCCTATATATTGGATACTTGTCCATTCTTCTTTCATTTTTATTGCCTTTCACCTGGAGCGAAGATTTCGCTGTGAAGGAAGCTTCCAGGCATTCTATCTATCGGAGAACAAGATGATCCTGATGATCGCCGAAGTTTTTGGAGAGAGTTTCTGGAAGCTGCAGAGAAGGCTCCTTATCCCCCTTGGTAGGATTGTCCTTCCTCCTTCTAGATTTTTCATTTCTTAGGACTTTTCCTCTTTGATTCCCTCTGCTTTCTTTTCTTCGAACCTCTCTTTTCATCTCCTTTGCCCCCCTTTCTTTTTCTTTTTTCCATGTCTTCTTAGGAAAGTACCTCTCTCGGTGACAGTGAGAGGGGAAAATCCATCCCGGGAGACCATGATATATGGTCAACCCAACTCCTGCTCATCATTGAGGCAGGTAATCCATCTCAGGGTGCCACCGAGGCCAGTGTTTCTGACGACAATGGTTCAGAATCTCCTGTAAGGATTTTTAGACTATTTCGGTCCCAGCATCGAGCCCTCCATTTTGATAGAGGCTGATTTAGAGAAGCTCAAAAAGAAATATCTCATCTCGGATAGCTTTCAGCTCACAGCCCCTAGCCCCTCTTATCGGATTACATGGCTTCCTGAAGGTTATGTAGTCTTCGATGATGTGTTCCTTCGGTCTGGATTGCGCTTTTTCTTGCACCCTTTCTGATGCGGGACAACTTAAAAAAAAGAAAAGATCAAGCTTTCTTTCATTCGTCAACAATAAATCACGTCCGACTGTGGCACATTATTTTTAGGACAGATAGTATAGTTGTCTATACTCTACTCAGGAGGCATGACTGATTGACATGGAATCAAAATACGATTAATCTAAATGATGCTGATGAATGCCATTTTAGAGATTAGTAAATAACTAGTAATAAAGTAAATAGACAAATAGCAGAAATTAAACATGCTCATGAATAATTATAAAAAAATATATAAATGAAATGAAGAATAGTAAGAAATTAAGCTCGCAAGAAAATCCAAAAAAAGATAAGAAGAATCTGGATCGTGGTAGTTAAGAAACTATCCTGATTAGGGCTCTTAATCTTTTAACCAAGCAGATCTATCGATAAAGAACTAGATCTTTACCAATATTAGATCTGAAAAAAATAAGTAAAAAATCAAAGATCAATTGAGAAGGAATGAAGATCCTTATCAACATTTGATCTATAGAATAATAGATCACTCTTTTTTTCTCTGCATGATAGATAAAAATTTTGAAGGAGACGGATCTTTTTTTTGATAGAATAGGCTTGTGTAGGTAGATGATGAAGATGAATCGGGATCGTAGGAACACTGAATCTCAATAAAATTAACATTAAAGAGGTAGAAAAAGGTGGACCTCACATCCTCTCCTCGTGGGGCAATTTTGGATCTCACACCCTCTTCCTCTCGGAGCGACCAACATAAGTATTTATGAAAATTATAAAATAATTCATTCATTCATTCATTAGATGACGAGGTCGACCGAAGTTTGAAGATATCTAGATCACTCAAAAAGAGCTGCAGCATATTGATCCCGATTTGTTTGAGCGTCACCAAAGCAGAATCGACCCCCACTCGACAGGGTTGAGTTCTCCCCACCTTGATTTTTTGGTGTGAGGTCCATCTTTTTCTATCTCTTTAAGCTTTATTTTTTTAAGATTTAGTATTTCTACGATCCTGATTCGTCTTTACCATCTACCTACATAAGCCTATTCCATAAAAAAAAATCCATCTCCTCCAAAATTTTCATCTATCATATAGAGAGAGAAAAAGTAATTTATTATTTTATAAATCAAACGTTGACAAGAACCTTCGTTTCTTCTGACGAAATCCCATCCGATCCTTTCTTGATCCCTAGCGAACCCCCCCTTCGACGAACCCTCATCCGACCCTCCCTCATCCCCTATGAAACTCCCCTCTAGCGAACCCCAATCCACCCTCGATCCTCCATCGACCCTCTATAAAACCCCTCCCCCACACTCTATCCTCCTCCGATCCTGGTGCGAAACCAAACCCCCTTCCGACGAGCCCCCCTCTACCCTCCTTCGACCCCTGCGAAACCCCACCCCCCACCACCACCACCATTCTGACCCTCCTCCGATCAAGTGCGAAGCCTCCTTCGGCCTCCTCATCACTGTGCCCCCTCCGCCTGGCCCCCCATCCCCGGTCATTCCTGCTCCCTCTCTTTCCTTTTTTTCTTTCTTCTCTATTTCACTATCTTACTTTTATTTCGTAGGTTATCTCTAGTGCCGTCATCCTCCTCTAGCATCATCGCCGACGACCCTCGGAGCTTTTGGTGCGATCCACTCTCTATAGCCATAGGTATAATTTTTTTAAATTTTATAATATTATTTATTAATCATGTATATTTATAATAATTTATAAAATATTTATAATAAATATTATAAATATTTATTATAAATATTATAATTATCTGCATGCCATGATTTTTGGGCCATTCCATGATGGTAGCCTTGGGCCATGCCATGTCGACGGTTGTGGACTAGATCTATCAATGGATTGGGATCGGATCAAAACCTGGATATTCAAATCTAGATTCAATTTTAATTATTGGTACCAGATCCAAACCCAAATACCCGATGGATTTGTACTTGAGAGAGGAAGGGAGGGATCCGACCTCGTCGCCATCATTGGGTGGGAGGGAGTTCGGCCTCACCGCCATCATTGGAAGGAAGGAGGTCCAACCTCATCGATGAGGAAGATCGAGAGAGGGAGTGAGAGATCGAGAGAGCGAGAGAGGGAGGGAGGGGGTCCAACCTCGCTGGCATCACTGGGAGGGATGGGGTCTGACCTTGCCGGCGAGGGAGATTGAGAGAGTGAGAGAGGGAGGGATGGGGTTCGGTCTCGTCGGTGAGGGAGATCAAGAGAGGGAGAGAGAAAGATTGAGAGATGAAAAAGCTGGAAGGAAGGGATTCGGCCTCATTGTCGATCGAGAGAAGGAGAGAGGGAGTGATCGAGGGGATGGCACACAGTCGAGCTGGCTCGGGCTATGATCGAGCTGACTGAGGAAGGACCCTAGCCAAATGTCTCAGGCATGGAGCGGGCTGTCTCAAGCACGAAGCCGGCTCGACTTTCGAGAGAATAGAATTTGATATGTCACGATGTTATATTGATTAATGTTTATTAACGTTGTAGGTCATGATAGCACCTAAACACTATCTAGCATTCATCCCTGCTTCTCGATGGGTTACGTGCAGTTCAGCATCCAAGGAGCAGTCGGAGCATATTTCGTCCATCTTGACATCGACTGCTCAGGAACCTCCACCATCGACATCTACTCCATCGACGGTATCTACTCCATCGATAACTGAGCCTCTACTATCGCAAGCATCTAAGTGTATATTTTTATTATATTAGCATAATTTTATTTTTTATATAGTATTTATATACTTAAATATTTGCATAGCATATTTGCATTGCAGATGTATCATCCAGTCGGATATTTTATGGTCCCACACATATGGCACACGTGTGGAACCATCAGCATCAGGTGATGGTGCAGTATGATGCGGAGGAAAGATCGGTAGGAGAGACCACGTGGGAGATGCATTCCTTTTTTGGAGTGCTTGTGAGACGGTCGGACATCATTCCCATAGAGCCCAGAGACTAGCATTTGATGGATGCTGCCATCAGAAACTGAGTATGAGAGGAGATATGGATAAGTACGTGCATCTTAGTTATATTTATGTATTTTATATGTTTATACTATATATGTTTGATTAAAATAATTTTGTAACTGATTTTTGATAAATTTAAACAGAGGAGGTACGACTTTCTCGATCATAAGAGGGCTCGACATGTCCGACTGATGAAGATCGAAGAGTTGTACGAAAGTTACAAGATCAAGCTCCATAGAGGATGGCTCGAGCACCAATGAGACACTCCAGAGGAGCTTATTCCCTAGATACAGGACTGTCCTCTGAGTCAGTGGGAGAGGATGGTTAGACACTGGAGCAGTCAGGAGTTCGACGTAAAATTTTTAATTTTTGAATTTTTTAATATGCTTAAAATTTTATTTAAATATTATTTAAATATTTATTATTTATTTGAATACTTGTTAGGCTATCTTCCGTCAGAATCGAAAGAACCGTGCAACCTAGGAGTATACGTACACTCTAAGCTGCGAGTCTATGACCAGTTATATACATAGAGAGGTAATTAATTTTAAATCTTAGTAGATAAATTAAATTCATATTTTTTATCATCTTTCTGATAAATTTATTCTTTATTATAGCTGATGAGAGATGGAGTGATTTTCAGCCATAGTAAGATCTTTCGATCCAACCGTACGGACAAGATGGGCAGGCCGATGAACATCGCGATCAGACATATTTTTGTAAGTATTAAATATATTAGTATATATGATTAGTATTATAGCATTTTTTATAAAATTTTATTTTAATTTATAATTACAGAATCAGTTAGATGCGCTCGTGAGCGAGGATCCAGATACCTCTGGGCTCCATGACTATCTATCTTAGATCTTGGGGCCTGAACACTCTGGAAGGATCCGATACAGGTTCGGACATATATCGATGAGCTACTGATCTGAGGTGAGCATCTTCTTACAGACTTTCGGTGTCGTCAACTAGGAGGAGCTTGAGGAGGCATTGGCATGGGCAGATCATGCAGCGACGCGGACAGATCGGGCTGAGAAGCGTATATCTCATCTATAGGACATCGTGAGAGACATGATGTTGACGCTCAACACGCATTTTAGAGTCACAAGCTTCGAGGATATGTTGGCCCATATTTCAGCTTTAGCTCCAACTCCGACTTTAGCTCCAGCTCCAGCTCCCGATGATGACAACGATGATGATGATATAGATTTAGGAGACTTTTGATGTATTTTATTTTTTAAAAAAATTATTATAATAAATTTTATTCGATAATAAAATTTTAATATTTTAGAATAATTTTTATGTTTATTATATTTTTTATGTTATATATCTATATTTATTAGATAAAATATATAAAAAATAAAAATTTTATTTTTTTAATTATTCAAGATCTACGGTAGTAGTTTTATAACCACTGCCATATCCATGCCAATCGCTGTCATAGATCCCTGGTGCAAATGATGCCAATCGCTGTATTAGATCGATGGCAGTGGTTAAAAAATCGCTGCTATAGATTACCTATAGCAGCGGTTATGTAACCGCTGCTATAAGTCGATCTATTGTAGTAATTTATAAACCACTGTTATAGGCTATCTATGGCAGCGGTTCTAACAACCGCTGCAACAATCGTGTCATAGAGCTACGGTGATGGCCGCAGTAGCAGCGGTTAGAAAACTGTTGTCATAGTTTATGACAGCAATTTTTTGGATTACGACAGCGATTACGAACTACTGCCATAGCTTTTTTTGTAGTAGTGCCAGCAGTATAGTAATAAGTAGTTCTACTGATTTACCTTAGATTTTTTCGATCTCATCATCAAGACCTTGGTCGAGAATTTTGGTGGGTGAAATTCTGACTGATGCTTTTATTTTAGAACCTATCAAAAAGCACTACCTAATCATTATTTGGTCTCCCCGCATCTCGTCGATGCCTAATCTGATTGAAAATTAGACAAGAAGATGGTAAGTTGAGACTATTGCCTTAAGAGCGTTAAGCCCAGATCGGCCAAGAATGGCGTTGTACGCAGATGGTATCTTGACGACCAGGAATGTAAGTTGCACTGTTGATTGATAGGGCTCTTTTTCGATAGTGATTGGTAGTGTAATTTCTCCTTCGACTATCATAGAATCATCTGAAAAGCCAATCAGAGGGCTGCCAACCTATCTTAGGCTATTGAGTAAATTTATTTTTAAGAGGGCATCATAGAATAATACGTCTGCAGAACTTTCATTATCGACCAAAATTTTTTTTACATCATAATTTGTTATCATCATGAAAATGACGACAGCATCAATGTGGGGTGTCTGAATCCCTTTGGCATCATTTTCAAAAAAAGAAATAACATACTGCCTTTTAGGTGAGGGGCTCCTAGATGCTTTCTGGAGCTGGCCGTCCTGTGAAATCATATTAATAATTCATGTAGTTGGTCGATTGTATTCAGCAGCATCTTCAGGCCTTAGACGTGGCTCCAAGAGTTGGTTTATCCGATCTCGAACATATTTATCGAGATAGCCCCAGCAAATCAAAGCCTCAATCTCATCTCTGAGTTGACGATGTTCCTCGGTGTCATACCCATGATCCTGACGGAAGTGATAATATTTGCTTTTATTTCTTTTATCTGCAAGAGTCTTCATAAAAATAGGGCGGCGGAGATATATTTGATTCTCTATCTCCATCAGAATTTATATTCTGGGGATATACAAAGAAGCGTAGCTATCAAATTTTTAGAGAGGACTTTAGAATCTCTGATTTTTTCAAGATGGTTCACTACTGTTTTTCTGATTCTTGCGTTCTTCCTCACGAAGTCGCTTCTTTTTCTCTTTATCCTTTTCTTCTCTTTTTTATTCAACTTTTCCTCAGTTTGGGTATACTTCCAGATCCGGTCCAGCATTGATTCATAATTCTTCAAGAAGTTCTTGTTGAGGGAGAAGGTCAGATGATAACTCTTGAGTCCTCACTTTAAGGCAGACATAGCGACAGACTCATTGAAATCTTTAACTTCTAGAATGGCCGCATTGAAATGGATTATATATTCTCGGAGGGACTCATCCTCTTGCTGCATCATGGAGAAGAAACTATTCGAGTGCTTCAGGTGGAGATGGTTGCTTCCAAAATAGGCTACAAAGAGCCTACTCAACTGATCAAAAGAAGAAATAGATCCATGATGGAGTCCATAAAATCATATCCTTGCAGATTTATTGAGGATGATGAAAAAAGCCATGCAGAGAAGGGCGTCAAATATGCCTTAAAGCCTCATAACATCTCTGTATCCTTCAAGATGATCTTGAGGGTCAGTAGAACCATCGAATGGCTCCAAAGTAGGCATCTTGATCCGAGATGGGATTGATTCATTCAGGATTTTGGCAGAAAAGAAGAAATAAGATGGAAGTCCTTCTTACTCTGGGAAGGCTTCTCGAGCTGCACCTCCTTCAGCTTCTTCTCAAGATCTTGAAGTTTTTGCTTAAGATCCATCTCTCGTAGCAGTCCTTTGCTGCAAGAAGTTGATTCTGCTTCATAAGAGCGATCTTCTTGATTAAGAAGATGCTCCCGATGGAGTTCTTAGAGAGTTGGAGAATGGCTGGTCCATGACGTAGCTTCTCGGAGGATAGATTCTTACCATTACTCCATTATTTACTGAAATTGCTGTACGATATTAATAAGCGCTTGGACTTGCTATACAAGAAGACTGAACTGCTGTGGGTCAATCGCAATTGGGGGATGGGACTGGACCATCTTCGGAGGAGCTTTTAGAGAAGACTAAGTCGGATTCTGTACTTTCTTGATCATTTTTCAGCAAATCTTGAGCAAATGCCCTTCCTCTATAGTCAATTTGTTGCAGCAGGGCTTTAGATGGTCGAAAAGATTCATGTTGGAGAGCTGATTGAGATGGTTCGATGCGGATCGCGAGTCAACCCATAAAATGAAGTCCAAGAACTGATGGCGTACCCTCCGATTTAAGATCCTCCGATGCCTAGATTAGTTGAAGCCTTGTCAATAGATAGTAAAAATGAAAGAATAAAAGACAGAATGGGAGAGTTTAGGTAGAGAAAGGTTTTTTCTTCCTTCAATAGAAAAGTCAAAAATCAATTTCAGCAGAATTTCGGCTCTGTGAACTTGTGCTTACATTAGAGGGATACCCTGCCCCCTATTTATAGAAGAATTTTCTTGAGCTTTAAGAAAAGTTTGTTAGGCCATTAGTTTATTATGGCCAGTTGGATTGTAGCTGTTAGCTGTTGGCCTTGCTGGTAATTAGCTGGAGGAGTGTCGTAATTTGATTGGAGCACAGTTGGCTTAATCAGCTATCGAAATGTGTCGAGGTCGGTAAATCACTAATCTAGATTGTATGATGAGGTCGGTAATTTATTGATCTCAATATGAGTTGAGTTTATTATATCGAACCACGTTGGTATTTTATAAATCTCATATATTAGGTAGGTCATTTTGCCAAGTTGCTGATCAGTTGATGAAGTTAGTGCAAATCCGATCTCCTACGGAGCTCGAGGGCCGCTATCCTTCAGAACAATAAAATGCTGGTTTGGCAATGTGCAATTAAGATGAGATCGATTTATTACCGATCTAGATCTGATCGATCAATTTAGTTTTGGCTAATATCCCAACTTTCAGATCAATATTTTATCAATCTGACATCAATCTGGCTGATTGCCCATTATCTAAGATAAGGACTCCCTTGATGGCGCCACATGTCCTACAGGGGATGATCGAATCAACATGCATGTTACATACTTTTTATATTAATTATTAATATACACTACTACAAAAAAAGCTATGATAGCACATACTATGATAGTGATTTTCGAAACCACTGTAATAGATTATATGATAGCGGTTTTATAGAACTGCTATAATAGGTCTGACCTATGGCAGCGGTACAATGCTGCCATAGGTCGGACCTATTGCGGCGATTCTTTGTAACTGCCATCATAGATCGAATGTATTGCAGCGTTTGTATGACAATGGTCGACCTATTACAGTGGTTCTTTATAACCGCTGCCATAGGTCGAACCTATTGCAACGGTTCTATAAAATCATTGTCATACATTTTTTTGATATTTTTGCTCTAAATATTATATAATTTTAAAATTTAATATCTATCTTTATCATTTATTATTTAAATAATTATCATTAGAGTATCATCATAAAAGATCGTCTCGATCCGATGGCCCTAGCTTTAATCATTTTTATGGTGGTGATAATAAATTTAACTCGTGAGTCTATGAATGATCCAAAACTACACATCGCTTGATAACCATTCTTAAACTTCGTTGATAGTTATGCTTGTGCTTTTGTAATATCTACTTAACGTGAATAGTTCATACAAAAATAAATAAAATTTTATGATCATCATCGTATAAAATTATTAAAATTATAGCAAAAATTATTTAACTAAAAAATTATCTTATAATCGAACATTGTTTAGCCCTTTGATCGCTTATTTCTAATTTAACGATCGAAATCATTCCATACTAAAATGATCATGATAACGATATTCGATTGAAATAAAATTTTGATAGTATGCTATAAATATCATCGAGATCATCATTGCAGATTTTTGGATCGATCGAAAGTCTTCATCTATCAGATCATCGTGTTGTTGTTCATAATCGTCGAAATCAAATTTTTCTGATTGATGAAGCTAGGGCCATCGAATTGAGGCGATCTTTTGTGATGACACTCTAATGATAATTATTTAGATAATGAATGATAAAGATGGATATTAAATTTTAAAATTATATAATATTTAGAGTAGAAATTAATTTTTAATCTATGGCAGTGGTTTAAGTAACCATTGCCGTAGGTTAGCTTAAAATTTTTCAAATCCCTCATGCACTCTATCTTTCTCTCTCTCTCTCTCCCTCCCTGCTCTCCGCCATCGGTGAGACCCCACCCCTCTCCTTCTCCAGTCGGCGCCGCCCCTTCTCCCCCCCGGCCGCCCTTGCCTCTCAGTGTCCCCCTCCTTCCCACTCGCCCACCCATCCCCGGGCCGTCCCTCCCTATCACCGCGCACCCCCTCCCCGGCCCTACCACCCCCACTCCCGAGCCACCCCTCCCCATCATCGCACGCCCTCCCCCAGCCCCGCCACCCCCACCTCTCGGGTCGCCCCTCCCCATCACCGTGCACACCCCCCCCACCGCCACCCCATCCCCAATCACCCCTGCCTCTCAGTGCCCCCCCGCCCCCCCCGCTTAACCCCCAACCCCCACCACTCCCACCCCCCGGGCCGCCCCTTCCCTCGGCCTTCCCATCACGACCCCTGGCCGCCTCTCCTCTCTCTCCCTCTTCTCTTTTTTTCTCTTTCTCTCTTTTCTCTCTCTATCTTATTATCTTACTTTTGTTTCATTGGTTACCTCTAGCACCGTCATCTTCCTCTAGCACCGTCGCCGGCGATCCTCGAAGCTTTCGATGCAACCCCCTCTCCATAGCCATAGGTATAATTTTTTTAAAATTTTATAGTATTATTTATTAATTATTTATAATATTTATAATAATTTTTAAAATATTTATAATAAATATTATAAATATTTATTATAAATATTATAATTATCTGCATGTCGTGGGTTCTGGATCGTACCATGGTGGTAGTCTTGGGCCATACCATGTCGGTGGTCGTGGACAGCCGTTGGACCATGTCGATCGATAAGTAAATCATTGCTGGCGGATTCTAAACCGTATCGATGGTCGTGAGCTATACCGACCACTAAGAGAACCCTCATCTCCACCGATGGATTTTGGGTCATGCCCTCGACCGTAGGCCATGCCGGTTGATAAGAAAATCATTACCGATGGATTCTAAACCGTGTTGGCGACCATGAGCTATGCCGACCGCTAAGAGAATCCTCACCCCCATCGATGGATTTCGGGCCATGCCCATGGTCATAGGCCATGCCCATGGCCATAGGCCATGCCGGCCGCTAAGAGAACCTCCGGCCATTAATAGAAAGTAAAATTATTTGTTACTCATTCTTAATTATTTATGGATGTAATTTATGTTGTAGAATTTATTGCATAATATTTTCTGAATGTTTATATCTTATTGCTTTTATTTATTGCATTGCATAATAATAGACCTATCAATTGATTAGTCTACATAATCTCCGACATCTGTATATTTTATGTAATTATACAGATGAGAAAATTATATACAATGATCAATTGATTGTCCAATTTGGATAGTTTAAAAATTATAAATAATTCTATAGGTAATTATAGTAATCAAATGGTATGCTAAGAATTTTGAATGAAGTTTTGGATAGTATTTTTTTTTTGTTCTCCCTACATGGAAGAACTAAGAAGAAATGCTGCTAAAATTTTATTCGATTTCTGTTGCATATCGTTTAATTACTATAATGAATCTATAGAATTAATGCAATTTTTGAATGGGATAGGACCTATTTTTATCTATTAATTAGTGATAGAATATATTTATTGTATATCTAAAAATAATATTTTATATGAGTTTCATACATGATATTTATTTTAATCCTTATTTATGATGCATTTTTTATTTATAATATATATATATTTATAATGCATTAGTATATAATTTAAGTTTTACACATGATTTAATTGCAGTATCATCATTTTTAAAATAGATAAGGGATGGATGAAGTTTAGTAGGCTCTCGTTAGAATATGATACTAGACTTCAAAAATTTTTTGATTTTGTTATAAAAAAATTTAGAGACCATGGACTGATCCAATGTCCTTGTAAAAAGTATATAGATGGACTGTGGCTACCTCATCAAGATGTAAATGATCACCTCACTAGTTATGGATTTAAAGTTGGTTATGAAATTTGTTGGGAGCAACATGATGAGGACAGGCCGCAAGGAGGCGATCAACATGATGGAGGAGTGAAATAAATGGTTCGTGATATTTTTTTATTTATTGACCATAATGATGGTACATCTACGTCTATGCCTAATCCTGTGGTTGGTAGAATAACAAACGGTGAAGATGTAGAGAATGTCCGCAAGTTAATGGAGGATGCTAATACTTTGTTGTATCCCGAATGTGAAAAGATGGCGAAGCTGAAGTTCTTAATCCGATTGTATTATGCAAAATGCTCCAATGGATTCAGTAATAATGGAGTGAACTATATACTAGAGCTTTTAGGAGACATTCTTTCGGATAATGCATAAATTTTGAAGAATAATTATGATACATCAAAGATTATTGAATAGCTGGACTTTACTTACACCAAGATACATGCATGTCCTAATGATTGCATGCTCTATTGGAAGAGGGATGTCAACCAAAATGAGTACATGAGATGCGGTGTGTCAAGATGGAAACAGAATAAAGACGGAATATCAATTCATATACCTCAAAAGTTGATGTGGTACTTTTCTTTGATTTCGAGATTATAAAAGTTGTTTATGTCGGCAAAGATATCAAAGAACAAAAGATATGGCATGAAGAGGATCGAACAAAAGATGATGCATTGAGGCATCCAGCCGATGGAAAGGCATGATAGAAGTTTAATGAATTACATCCTGACTTCGCACATGAGATACGTAATATGAGGTTGGGCTTGTCGTATGATGATTTCAACCCATTCAAGTATATGAATACATCAATAGTGTATGACCAGTATTTATTCATATTTATAATCTTCCACCATGAATGTGTATAAAAAAATCCTTTGCTTTCATGACAGTGCTCATCCTTGGACCGATGGAGGTAGGTAATGACATTGATGTTTATTTGCAACCTCTTATTGTCAAGCTGAAATAATTATGAAATATTCAAGGTATTCCAACTTTTAATGCTTTGTTGAATGAGTCATTTTTCATGCACGCAGCATTTTTGTGGATAATAAATAACTTTCCAGCCTATGCCCTAATATCGGATTGGAGCACCAAAGGTGAGCTAGCAAGCCCGATTTCCAAAAAAAATATCCGATCTATAAGGTTGACACATCGGATGAGCTTTAGCTATATGGGGCATCGACGTTTCCTCCATCGAAACTATCCATATAGAAGGGATGCACTCTCCTTCGATGGTACTATTGAAGAAGGTGAAGCACCTAGCCAAATGTCTGAAAGTGATATACTGAGAGAGTTGGATGGTCTCAGTATTGAATTTAGAAAAGATGATCCGATTGATGGTAAGAAGAGGAAGCGTCGATCAAAGAAAGATGACACACACTTTAATTAGAGAAAAAAGAGCATCTTCTTTTATCTGTCATATTGGGAGACAAACTTATTGTGCCACTGCTTAGATGTAATGCATATTGAAAAGAATGTGTGCGAGCTTCTATTAGCAACAATCTTGAATATCAAAGATATGACCAAGGATAACTTAAATTCTCGATTTGACTTGAAAGAATGAGGTATTAGGAGATCACTTCATCCAGAGCCGGCAGGAAAAGAATAGTGGAGGCTTCCTCATGCATGTTATGTTATTAATGCCTCTGAACGGTCCATATTTCTTTATGCTGGAGAACATAAAGGATTCAGATGGATACTCAAGCAACATATCAAAGTGTGTGAATAGTAAGGATGTCAAACTTGGAAGATTGAAGACTCATGATTATCATATGCTGATGCAGAAATTGATCCTAATAGCTATTTCGCCACGTATTGTCAAAAAATATCAGAATGGCTTTTATTCGTCTTTGTAACTTTTACAGAGATATTGGTGCAAAGAGGTTGCTTAAGAAAGATGTGAAGAAAATGAAGGCAAGGACGGTGACTATATTATGTGATCTGGAGAAGATATTTTTACCATCATTTTTCATGATTATGATGCATCTCACCATGCACCTTGCGAGAGAAGTTGCACTTGAAGGTCCAATGTTCTGTCGATGGATGTATCCTACTGAGAGGAATATTCAAACTCTGAAATCTTATGTAAGAAATATGAATCATCTAGAGGAATCCATAGTAGAAGATTATTTGGATCAAGAGTGTATGGATTTTTATACCATATACTTAAACAAGCTCGAGACACATCGTAATCAGTCAATGAGGAATCAGGATGATCAGTATGAGCCAATTGAGTCTGCATTTGAGTACATTCCATAGCCAGATGAACTTTTTACTTCATACCGCCTCACTAATTTAAGCATTGAGGAAAGAGATAAGATGCACCGCTACGTGCTCTTCAACTATGATGTCATTGAGCCGTACATAAGGTGAGTCACTCAGTTTTATTTATTTTATAATAATTAAAAAAAATATCTAATTATATCTAAATTTATTTTTTATGCATGCAACAAACACAAGGAGGTCATAAGAGTAAAATATGGCGCTCTAAGTATGAGAAAGAAAGAGAAAATATACAGCAAAAATTTTTTAAAATGGTTCAAAGATCATGTAAGTGATTATATATTCTTATCTTGTGCAACTTATTTGAACATGTTTACTAATTAGGTGTCATCTTCTTAATTAGGTGTGGAGATTATCGCTCGGTGATGTAAGTCCTAATGTACATGCTCTTTCAATGGGTTCTAATCATACCGTGCGTGAGTATAAACAGCTTATCATTATCGGCTACATGTTTAATATTCACAGCAGGTCCATAAATATGGCAATACAAAATAGTGGCATGATGTTGAGCGCTACCACTAGATGTTATGCTAGCTCGAGGGATTCACAGCCTCATACAGAGGATTTGAACTATTATGGCATGGTGGAGAAGATAGTCATCTTAGACTATTATTCTAGAAGAAGGATTGCATTGATGAAGTATGATTGATTTGACACCTTATCACAGTCAAGGATGAAAACTAATAAGTGTGGTTTTACTCTCGTTAACATGCAACGCCATCTCCATACTGAAGAACCGTATATACTTGCCTCTTGAGCTAGTCAAATCTTCTATGTTAGTGATCCCTTGGAGTCTCAATAGGATGTTGTTGTGAGGATGGTGCCTAGGCATATTTTTTATGATACTGAAGTTGATGACGATGTTGGACCATACATGCAAAGTGCTCCTTTAGGACAAAACTTACCTAGTACTATCGAGGTCCTAGATACATTTATCAGAAGTGATGGTGATGTCCATATTATAGATGCCATTAGACGATGACTTCAATATTTTGGTATAAATATTAGAGTCTATTTATTGATGCTATACTAATATTATTGTTCAATATGTTATATTGGTTAATGTTCATTAACGTTGCAGGTCACGATGGCATCAAAATGCCATCTAGCTTTCATCTCCGTCTCTCGATGGACTATGCGGAGCTCCACATCTGAGTCGCAGTCGGAGCATACTCCATCTACCTCCGCATCGGCTGCCTGGACCATCGACATCTACTCCACTGTCAGCATCTACTCCACCATCGGTATCTACTCCACCTACATCTGAGCCTCCATCGTCAGCCACATCTCCGACACATGCTACGATACCAGCATCTGAGTGTATATTTTTATTATATTATTTATTTATTTATTTTATATAGTATTTATATACTTATATATTTGCATAACGTATTTTCATTATAGGTGCATCATCCAATAGGATATTTCGCAGTCCCACATGCATGCCGCATGTATGAAACCGCCAGTATCAGGTGATGGTGCAGTATGATATGGATGGGATGCCAGTAGGGGAGACCGTGCAGAAGATGCATTCCTTTTTTGGAGTGCTTGTAAGGCGGTCCGACATCATTCCGGTATTGCCCATAGATTGGTGATTGATGGATGCTGGTGTCAGGGATCGGATATAGAAGAAGATATGGATAAGTGTATCTTAATTATATTTATGCATTTGATATGTTTATACTTTGATTAGAATAATTTGGTAACTGACTTTTAATAACTTTTATGCAGAGGAGTATGATTTTTCAGATCACGAGAGGGCTCGAGATGTCCGATTGAAGAAGATTGGAGAGTTGTACATGGGCTACAAGGTCAAGCTCCATAAAGGATGGCTCGAGCACCAACGAAACACTCCAGAAGAGCTTGTTTCTTGGATATAGTACTGCCCCCCGAGTCAGTGGGAGAGGATGGTTAGACATTAGAGGAGCCAGGAGTTCGAGGTAAAATTTCTAACTTTTAAATTTTTTAACACGTTTAAAATTATATTTAAATATTATTTAAATACTTATTATTTATTTGAATACTTGTTAGACTATCTTCCATCAGAACCAAAAAAATCGGATAGCTCAGGAGTACACGCACATTCTAGGCCATGAGTCTATGGCCAGTCATGTGCATAAAGAGATAATAAATTCTGAATCTTTATTTATAAATTAAATTAATATTTTTTTATATATTTTTAATAAACTAATCCATTATTATAGCTGATGAGAGAGGGAGTGATGTCCAGCCATAATGAGATCTTCCGATCCAGCCATATGGATAAGAAAGGCAGACCGATGAACGCCACGATCGGAAGAATTTTTGTAAGTAATAAATATATTAGTTTATATGATCAATATTATAGTATTTTTTATAAAATTTTATTTAAATTTATAATTATAGGAGCAGTTAGATGTGCTCGTGAGCAAGAGCCCAGACACCTCTGGCCCCCATGACTATCTATCTCAAGTCTTGGGACCTGAATACTTTAGGAGGATCTGATGTAGGTCCGAAGATACGCCAACGAGCTACTGATCTGAGATGAGCGTCTCTTCACATGCTTCTGGTGTCGTCAGTCAGGAGCAGCTTGAGGAGGCACTGGCACGGGCAGATCATACTACGGCATGGGTTGCTCATGTTGAAGAGTGCACATCTCATCTGGAGGGCATCCTGAGCGTCATGCTAATAAGGCTCAACTCGCATTTTGGAGCAAACTTCGCGGGCCTTGAGGACATGTTGGCCGACGTTCTAACTCTAACTCCTACAGCTCTAGCCCCTCCAGCTCCTACTGCAACTCCAGCTCGTGCTTCATCTCTCGATGATGACGACGACGATGTAGATTTAAAGGACTTCTGTTGTATTTTTTTAAAAAAATATTATAATAAATTTTATTTGATAATAAAATGATAATAAAATTAGAGCATTTCAAAAATATTTTTATATTTATAATATTTACTTATATTTTTTATTATATTATATATATCTTTGTATTTATCAGATAAAATATATAAAAAAATTAAAAATTTTATATTTTTTTATTATTCAAAAGCTACGATAGTGGTTTCAAAATTGCTACCATAGACATGCCAAATAAGGCCGTAAGTCATGTGCCAACTGCTGCATTAGACCTATGGCAGCAGTTTGGAAACCGTCGCCATAGCTCAGACCTATATGGTAGAGATTCTTGTAACCACTGCAATAATCGCTGCCATAGATTTACGATAATGGTGGTAGTGACAGCGGTTAGAGAACCACCGTCATAGGCTGTGATAACGATTTTTTAGACTACGACAGCGATTACTAACTGCTACCGTAGTTCTATTCTGTAGTAGTAATAGGATGTCTATTAATTATTTTATTTATTATTCATCTATTTAATTATAAATATTATGTTTATTTTGGGGTGGCTTGACTCACTATTTTGCGCAAAAAAAAAAATTATATTTATCTGATTGTGGTTAGGATCTTGCCATAGTTGAGAACCTGACTTTCCACGAACGTACCAGGCTAGATAGCCAATCTGGTCTCTTATTTAGAGAGAATTGCAGTACGGAATTTTTTTAAAAATTGACCACGAGCCACCCACGATGTTTGTAACAAAATTCTTTCTTTCTAACTTCCAAGTTGACAAATTAGTGATGATCAAAAAGATCCAGCGAAGGTCGTATTGATCCATTAAGGCCAATGAATAGTACATTAGTAGTTTCCAGAAGGACATTTGGATTAAGAAATGGCAATAAGATCCCAAAATTCTAGATGGATAAGTACAATCAGGGTAGGCGATGGCACAATCTTTTAGTTGTTTAGCGATAGGCAAGTGTTTGAATTCATAGAGCATCATTCTCTTGGTTATCCCGTTTACTTCGTGTCCTGATATTGCGAGTGCCAGCTTGGGCTGCTTGAGGGCCTAGGTTTCGGGTATAGAATAACAAGTTGGAATCTCTCTCGATCCGAGAAAGAAAGAGAACGTACAAGTCATTGTAAATGACATTGAAGCCAACATGTAGCTAGAGAACACCGTGGAACGGACCTTTCGGGGAATTAGACTTTTTCCCTTAGAACTTTCCGGTTGATAGATCAGTCAAGGTCTGAATGATGAACAAGTGGTCTAATTGGTCCACCAAGAAGGACATTTGAATCAACAATGAGATCCTAGACTTCAGGTGGATGGGTAGGGTGTAGGCACCATCAAAATCTGGTTCAATCGTTACAACCCCTCACCTCTTTGGCGAGAGGCAATGGTTTGATTCCGTAAAACATTGTTCTCTCGAACTGACGCTGCCTCGATACCACGAGTGCTACGCTCAGTCCGCCTGATTTAGATACAGACCTTCAAAGGCTGTAACTGGAATATTGAAAATATGCAAACACCTCACTGCTTCCAAGGCTGCTTCTTGTCGAAAGGCTAGTCTATCTCCAGCTAACCAATCGCTGCGAGCAACAAGAAAGAGGCAGACGGTGGGATATGATATGATTATTTTTTGCGGGTAAAGGGGGAATAATAGATCTTAAAAATTTATCTTTCCGACACCGCAATATCCAATCCAGTCTGGTCATAAAGTCAACTTCTACTTCGGACCTCACCTTCACCATCAAATCTAACATGTTCTTTTTGGGTAGAATCAAATCTAACTTGTTTAAGCGTACAAATCTGCAATTCAGATCTCTTTTTGACCATCAATTTATCTTCAAATCAGCATAAAGCACCTTCAAACCAAAACATTTAAAAGAAACTATTCGCGCATTACCAGCAGTCACGGAAAGCAACCAATTACGCAGTCCTGACATCATGAAAGATGTAAGTTCAAAATGCCAGCCTTTCCGTTTCCTCCCCCACCTCTCGACGTTCCAAATTGGGGTTCACAGGAGATCTAGTCCAGAGGAGTACCAGCCGGGCCAAAAACAAAGCTGGTGTAAATTAGTTCTCGTCCCTCAAAATTAGACCCAACCTATCTGACCAGATCTCACTCTTGGACCCAAATCAGCCCTGTTAGACTGGGATCTCACCAAATCCACTTGCAGCTAGCCTACATATCGGACAGATCATAAAGGATCCACCGAAGAGGGCCGAAGAACGACTATATGAATGATGACACCACCAACCATGCTGACCTAACAATTGAATGCCGGATGCAAAGCGTTCCACTTCACGTTTTTCAGTCGTGGTTCATGAACTGTGACAAGTGATCGGAATACATTTTAATGAAGCTAACCGAGCAGTAGACAAGCAGATGGATACCTAGCATTGCAATAAGTTGAGTTCCATTGGAGCATAATAAATTTACTATTTGCGCTAAGCTAGCAATTTAATCCCTCTTTTTGTGTTGTAGGTAAATATTATGAAAATGTTGATCGATTTTTTCATTGGTCAATTTATCTATATTTTCATACTTTTAAGATAGATATATTAGTATTTATTCATAAAATAAGAAAAAAAATTTATCTACTTAAAAGATGATTAAATTATTTTCTTATCAATCAGTAAAATTTTTCAATACTCGATAACTCAATCGTTTACTTTCTTTTAATCTAAAAAGTATAAAAAATATTATAAAAAATATAAATAAATTTTAATAATTTATTTAATAATATAGTAATGTAAAAAAATATAAATAAAATATTTTAAAATTATTATATATATATATATTATTTTTTATCTAAATATTATTTAAAAAATATTTATTTTTTTAAAATTTTTAGATAAATTTTTTATCTACGAGAAAACGGACGCTATACGGGAGAGTTGGGGACCGCCCCATGGTAACAAGTTTGCTTTGCAACCCTCGGGTTTGAGAGAAATTGTGCAGTGGACCAAAAAATGGGGACCACCAGCCCAGCATGCGGTTTTAGATTTCGGAAGCCGTTAGGGTGCGGTCACCTTGGAGATTCCTCGCCGCATGATACCGTTAACGAATAAAGTGGCAATACTGGCCGAGTTATTGGAGTTAATTAATGGCCATTGAATTCCGAATATTGTACGGATATTCCTGCGCGATTTTTTTTGTGACTGATTTTCCTGTAGGGTTGAATTAAAAATTCTGAATAAATAAAGCATGCCACCCATCGAATGGTGTTAAGGATTCGTGTAAATCCCAGACTTTAGACAGAGAAGAAAAAACTAAAGGCGTATTTGAATGTTTGGACCTAAAATGCTATGAAATCGTTGATTAGGCTAATATAACCACTAAAATCATTTGATTGTATGTTAGACTAGGTTCATGCTTTGAATGGGCTAACTAGAATCCTATTAGATTACAAGATTCAGGCCAGCTCACTCAAAAGATGGTCCTGAATATTTATAAGCACAGATCTATTTCAATTTGCAATCCAAGCTTTCGATGGTCGAACTAGTTCAATCTATGAATTTTATAGAATCTTGCTCTCATCATCCAAATAGATCCTAATAAAGATTTTTTTTCTCTTCTACCGTATTTAGACGGAAAGGTATTTGGTAAAAGAACCTATTGGTGTAGCTTACCATCTCTTGCCATGTGGCAACATCAAGAAGATCACTGATCTAATGATATTCAGATGGTAAAGCATCATAGTTGACTTCGAGTTCAGATTGGTTAGATAACAATCTAGAATAACTATTGATTTGATGCTGTGACAGCTGACTTGCTCATTCTATATTTGCAAAACATCGATTTTAGCCGATGTCTCATTTAGTTATATTAGTTGAGATTGGCTTGTTACTAATATTTCATTCAACTATATCAGTTAAGATTGGCTTGTTATTGACCTACGGATGAAATGTCACCATCTCACATCAGCTGATCTAAGGGCTCATCAATACTGCTTTAAGCCAAGATCGGGTTACGATCGATCTGCCATGAGCACTGCTTTAAACCTAGATCGGATTTCTATCGATTTGCCAATATAATATTCAATATCCCTAGCAAGAGAATATTAGTTACTACCAATATAATATTCAATATTTCCAGCAAGAAGATATTAGTTACTCTCCAACTATATTACAGCTATTATTGACGCAAAAATTTGTCGTCGCCGGAGTTGAGGCCGAAAAGGCTGCCGCCGGGGACCTGCAAAATAAAGTCTCGCTCGGAACCGGTGGAGGGTGGCTCCGGCAAGACCCTCCGACGCTCAAGTTAGTTCCTATCAACAGGAATGGAGTGCTCGATAGAGTATAGAGGAGAAGAAAAGGATTTTCAGAACCTGGCTTCAGTGTATTCGGAGGGTCCTTTTATAGAGGGAGCTTGTTGTAACCGCCTTGATTAATGGGCGTCGTAACTATCTTGATCAATGCCGGTCGTTATTGCCGATCGTTATTGTCGATAAATGTCGATCGTTATTGTCGATCGTTATTGTCGATAATGCCGATCGTTATTGTGATAAGTGTAATCCGTAGCGAGATTGCCTGCAGGAATCCATCACAAGGAGTTCGGCCACTTGAGAAGCTCGTCCATTGAAAAAGCCTATAGGGAGTCCGGCTTCCATAGAAACTCGGCCCGAGAGGAGGTTTTGGGGAAGTTCGGCTCCCGCAGGGGTCTGGCTGAAGCCCGATCGCTGGGAGTCCAAAGGAGTTCGGCCGTCAGGTAGTTCGGCCGGCAATAGAAATTCGGTCCGGAGCCTGGGCGCTGAGGAGTTCGATCGCTGGGCAGGAATTCGGGGAGCTCGGCCGCTAAGAGGGTTGGAACAAGCTCGGCCGCCGGGGGCTCGGCCGAAGCCCTGCCGCTTGGAGTCCAAAGGGGCTCGGGCAATATGTAGTTCGACCGCTTGAGGAGTTCGGTCGCCAGGAGTCTGAAGGAGCTCGGGCGATAAGTAGTTCGGCTAGGACGCGTCCGCTGAAGTTCTTCCGCATTGACCACATCAGGCTGGGGACCGAACTTGACTTTGGCAGGAGCGGAATTTATCCCCAACACTAGCCCCCCCACTCCCGAGTTCGAAATTCGAAGGAAGGGAGTGCAGCTAAGGCGATTGCCAAAGTTTTTCTTCCGAGCTGCGTATCGGTCCATGTCGAAGTTCGGGGGAGATTTCATTTCTGGCTAAAGTTGATGCTGAAGTTGAGGCTCTCTAGCCGAGGTTGATTTGGTCAAAAATTCTATCTCTCGTCAGAGGTCGAAGTCGGCGCTCTTCAGCCGAGGTCAGCCTAGTCGCTCGGGGGGACCTTATTTGACCGAAGTCGATAAGATTGCTCGGAGGATATCTCATCTCCTTTGGCTGAGGTTGATGTAGGTGCTCGCGTTAGGACGAGGTTTTCGACTTTGCTCGCGTTAGGACGAGGTCTTCCTCCTATTCCTAACGGGCTGTGGGGGCACATGCGGACCGTCGTCCGAGCCTCTCCCTCCGTCTCGTCTAAGGTGAACGAGGCCTTCGACTTTGCTCGCATTAGGATGAGGTATTCCTCCTGTTCCTAACGGGCTGTGGGGGCACAACATGCGGACCGTCGTCCGAGCTTCTCCCCCCATCTCGTCTAAGGTGAACGAGGCCTTCGACTTTGCTCGCATTAGGACGAGGTCTTCCTCCTGTTCCTAACGGGCTATGGGGGCACATGCGGACCGTCGTCCGAGTCTCTCCTCCCCATCTCGTCTAAGGTGAACGAGGCCTTCGACTTTGCTCGCGTTAGGACGAGGTCTTCCTCCTGTTTCCTAACGGGCTGTGGGGGCACATGCGGACCGTCGTCCGAGCCTCTCCTCCATCTCGTCTAAGGTGAACGAGGCCTTCGACTTTGCTCGCGTTAGGACGAGGTCTTCCTCCTGTTTCTAACGGGCTGTGGGGGCACATCATGCGGACCGTCGTCCGAGCTTCTCCCCCCATCTCGTCTAAGGTGAACGAGGCCTTCGACTTTGCTCGCGTTAGGACGAGGTCTTCCTCCTGTTCCTAACGGGCTATGGGGGCACATGCGGACCATCGTCCGAGCCTCTCCCTCCATCTCGTCTAAGGTGAACGAGGCCTTCGACTTTGCTCGCGTTAGGACGAGGTCTTCCTCCTGTTCCTAATGGGCTGTGGGGGCACATGCGGACCGTCGTCCGAGCCTCTCCCTCCCATCTCGTCTAAGGTGAACGAGGCCTTCGACTTTGCTCGCGTTAGGATGAGGTCTTCCTCCTGTTCCTAATGGGCTGTGGGGGCACATCATGCGGACCGTCGTCCGAGCCTCTCCCCCGTCTCGTCTAAGGTGAACGAGGCCTTCGACTTTGCTCGCGTTAGGACGAGGTCTTCCTCCTGTTCCTAACGGACTGTGGGGGCACATGCGGACCGTCGTCCGAGCCTCTCCCCCCCGTCTCGTCTAAGGTGAACGAGGCCTTCGACTTTGCTCGCGTTAGGACGAGGTCTTCCTCCTGTTCCTAACGGGCTGTGGGGGCACATGCGGACCGTCGTCCGAGCCTCTCCCCCCGTCTCGTCTAAGGTGAACGAGGCCTTCGACTTTGCTCGCGTTAGGACGAGGTCTTCCTCCTGTTCCTAACGGGCTGTGGGGGCACATGCGGACCGTCGTCCGAGCCTCTCCCCCCATCTCGTCTAAGGTGAACGAGGCCTTCGACTTTGCTCGCGTTAGGATGAGGTCTTCCTCCTGTTCCTAACGGGCTGTGGGGGTACATGCGGACCGTCGTCCGAGCCTCTCCCCCCATCTCGTCTAAGGTGAACGAGGCCTTCGACTTTGCTCGCATTAGGATGAGGTCTTCCTCCTGTTCCTAACGGGCTATTGGCTGCTCCTTCGCTATCATCGTACAGTTTTTGCATCCAGAAACAATATTATCGGAAGGGAAGAATGTTACCGAAGGAAAATTACGGGCAGCACATCCCCATTTCAGGGTCGTCGGGGCGTTCTTCCTCTGAGTTCCCTCGGGCAGTAAGTCCCGTCCAGACGACCTCCTCTATCTCATGCTGGCCTCTTTCATTTGGAGCGTGCTTCTCATTTTGACGCTGGGAGGTGACGAATCGCCGATGTATCTAGCCCCTCCTCTGGGGTAACGTTGATGACGCTGTGAGGTGGCCGACCTTGTAGTTTCTAGTTATGGTAGCGCTCTTAGCCGATCTTCTCCTGCTTCAGGCTGGCGTTGAAGGAATTTACCCCGCCGAGCTCTTTAATCTCGTCTTGGAGCTGAATGTATTCCTCAGTGTCGTGGCCGTAGTCGCGATGCTAGGGGCATTACTTGCTTAGATCGCGCACGTTTTGGGAGGCCATGGTGCTTCAGGTCTTGGCGGCCGGCTCTTAACTTCGCTGAGAATTCGAGTTAGAGTAGCGGGGCGTAGTTGCGGAACCTTTCGGGAGGAGGGCTTCTTCGCGCCCTTCCGTCGGGGCTTCCTTGGTGGCGAGCTCGAGGTGAAGTTCGGCCTCACTTGAGATGGGGTGGTCGTGGATGCGGCCGAGCTTGCAAAACCTTCCGTGGGAATTCCTTGGAAAAGTTCGGGCCTTGTGCTGTGGAGGTCGTAAACGCGGCCGAACTTCATTCTGCGGGAGAACTTTGTTCCGCCCTTGTTTGCGCTTAACTTGATGGTGAGCTTCGAAGGAAAGTTCGGCCTCACTTAAGCCGAACTACATTCCAATGACGAGCTTCTGATGGGAGTTCGGCCCTGCTTCCGCCGAACTTCATTTCGATGATGTACGAGGAGTTCGGCCTCGCTTGCGCGGAGCTTTGTTCCGCTTTTCCGCAAAACCTTCCGCGGGAGAACTTCATGCTTCTTTGTCCGGACTTCCTTGCTTGCAGAGAGGGGGTCGGCTTTGCTTGCCCGAACTTCATTGCACCTCCCGTGAATTCTTTGCAGGGGCTTCCTTGGTGACGTACATGAGGGGGAGTTCGGCCTCGCTCGCCCTCGGGTGGTCTCGAGCGCGGCCTAACTTCATTGCACCTCCCGTGAATTCTTTCTAGAGATGACATATTCGAGCGGGGGAGTTCGGCCTTACTTAAAGCGAACTTCATTTTATGGTGAGCTTCAAAGGGAAGTTCGGCCTCACTTGAGCCGAACTTCATTCCAATAATGAGCTTTTCGAGGAGAGTTCGGCTTTACTTCCGCCGAACTTTATTCCGATGAGCAGCTACGCAGTTTGGCCTCACTTTATGCCGAACTTCATTCTGTGGGAGAACTTTGTTCCACCCTTGCTTAGGCCGAACTTAACTTTATGGCGACTATGGAAGTTCGATCTCACTTGAGCCGAACTTCGCTCCACTTTCCCGCGAAAGCTTCCACGGGAGGACTTCATGGAGCTCGGCTTTCCTGGCGCCGGATTTCATTCCGAATCTTCATTCTGATTTCCCACGAGATTCTTCCACGGTAAAACTTCTTGCTTCTTTGTCGGGGCTTCCTCGATGATGAGCCTGGAGGTCGTAGACGTGGCCGAACTTCATTCCGCCTCGTTGCAAATGGGGGAACTTCATCCTTCATTACCCGAACTCCCTTGACGACGGGCTCAAGTAGAGCTCGGCTTTGCTTTAGCTACCGAACTTCACTCCGCCTCCAAAGAATTCTTTGCAGCAGGTTTCGTAGATGACATACTCGAGATGGGGGAGTTCGGCCTGACTTGAGCGATGAGAGCCTCAAGGGAAAGTTCGGCTTCTCTTCCGCCAAACTTCATTGATCAGGAGCGGGAGTTCGGCTTCCCTTCCGCCGAACTTCATTCGGATGATGAGCTGCAGTTTTCGGCCTCACTTATGCCGAACTTCATTCCGCGGGAGAACTTCCGCCCTTGCATGGCTGAACTTCACTGGATTGTGAGCTTCGAAGGGGAGTTCGGTTTCACTTCCGCCGAACTTTATTCCGATGATGAGCTTCGAGGGGAGTTCGGCTTCGCTTACGCCGAACTTTATTGATGATCTTCGAGGGGGAGTTCGGCTTCTCTTCCGCCGAACTTCGTTGATGATCTTCGAGAGGGAGTTCGGCTTCTCTTCCGTCGAACTTCATTGATGATCTTTGAGGGGGAGTTCGGCTTCTCTTCCGCCGAACTTCGTTTCAGTCTCCTTGTGAAATTTTCTGCGGAAGAACTTCTGCTCTCCGTTTCTCCTTCCTAAGAGCGATTGGTATGCCCAAATGCTTTACCTTATGGCCGGTTCCTCGTGTCCTCATGGTGAGTTTGCTGGCAAAGTCTCCGTTGGATGTTGTCGTACGGCCAGCATCATCTCGATGCGGAGCCACAGACCCGACCAGCAGGTTGACCTGCCTCATGTCTGCGAGGGCTTCGTATGGAAAACTGGGCTATTGGGGCTGAGACAGGAACAGACGGATCTGGCGTGCAGGCCGCCGATCGCCGAGTCGAAGCTCTCAAGGCATTTTCTCTTCGGGAGAGAACTTTAGTGAGGAAGAAGATGGATTTTCAGAGAGAGAAATCATCGTCGAGCACTCCTTTAAGAACAAGGGAACGTCGGAGGTTCGTGTCCTCCTTCTAGCGCTAATCTGTTGACGCAGAAACTTATCATCGTCGGAGTTGAGGCCGAAGAGGCTGCCATCGGGGATCTGCAAAACAAAGTCTCGCTCGGAACCGATGGGGGTGGCTCCGACAAGACCCTCCGATGCTCAAGTTAGTTCCTGTCAACAGGAATGGAGTGCTCGATAGAGTATAAAGGAGAAGAAAAGGGTTTTCAGAACCTGGCTTCAGTGTATTCGGAGGGTCCTTTTATAGAGGGAGCTTATTGTAACCGTCTTGATTAATGGGCGTCGTAACTGTCTTGATCAATGCCGGTCATTATTGCCAATCGTTATTGTCGATAAATGTCGATCGTTATTATCGATCGTTATTGCCGATAAATGCCGATCGTTATCGTCGTGTAACCATAGCGAGATTGCCTGCATCATAAGGAGTTCGGCCACTGAGAAGCTCGTCCATTGAAAAAGCCTATAGGGAGTCCGGCTTCCGTAGAAACTCGGCCCGAGAGGAGGTTTTGGGGAAGTTCGGCTCCCGCAGGGGTCTGGCTGAAGCCCGATCGCTGGGAGTCCAAAGGAGTTCGGCCGCCAGGCAGTTCGGCCGGCAGTAGGAATTCGGCCCGGAGCCTGGGCGCTGAGGAGTTCGGCCGCTGGGCAGGAATTCAGGGAGCTCGGCCGCTAAGAGGGTTGGAACAAGCTCGGCCGCCGGGGGCTCGGCCGAAACCCTGCCGCTTGGAGTCCAAAGGGACTCGGGCAATATGTAGTTCGGCCGCTTGAGGAGTTCGGCCGTCAGGAGTCTGAAGGAGCTCGGACGATAAGTAGTTCGGCTAGGACGCGTCCGCTGAAGTTCTTTCGCATTGACCATATCAGGCTGGGGACCAAACTTGACTTTGGCAGGAGCGGGATTTATCCCCAACAGCTATCATCTAGCCATGCGACAGTTAATCTCCATACGGTAAACAACTCATGATTGCCATATGGTTAGCCATTCTGTTATAACAAACTAACAGCCTAATAGATTTCTAATGACCTAACGAACTCTTCTAACAGCTTAATACCTAAGCAAGCTCTCTATATATAAAAAAAAGGCAGCGTACCCTCCTTGAGGGGGAGAAAAAATAGAGCCAAAGACTTTATAAACTCTCTTTTCAACTTTCCCACCGAAGGAAGTTGATCCTTCTCTCTCTACTCATAATCATCCCTCGTCTTCTAAATCTCTATTTTCTACTATTTATTCTTAAGGCCCCACTGATTTAAACATCGAAGAGTTCTAAACCGAAGGATACTCCATCGATTTTGGAACTTCTTTATAAGTTCATTTACGGTCTGCATCAGTCTAACCTTTGCAACTCTCCAGCTCGGTTCAACATCGATCTTATCATCTTATCTCTGGAGCCTTGCAGTAAATCTAGCAAGAATTTTAGCTCAATTTTACTGAATTACCAAAATAAACTCTAAATTTTAAATTATTTCTAAGGCACCTAGGTTTCATGTATACACATCTCAAGTTTTTTCATAGCTGCCACCATTAATCTATTGCTTTGATGAAAAGAAAAAAAATATATTAACCCCTTATTTGACTTTTTTTTTCCTGGCTAGGAGGCCAATCCAGTTAAATTCTACCGCATATTATAATCTCTATAGCGTCAGCATTAACTGAAGATCACTTGGAAGCCCTTCTTTTTCTCTTGATCTCAAATAATAATAATAGTAATAGTAATATTAATATCCGATTTTGGGAGGCAATTGCAAAAGAAGATGAGCTATTTTTTTTGTAAATTATGATTTAAAAAATACATATTGTACTTCTATATTATTATCTAATATTAGAGGTTTATCTTGATGCACATTTTATGTTTCACTCAACCAACTCAACTAAAAGCTGAACCTGAAGTGGATATTGCAAAGGCAAGAGTATCCATAACAAATGACGGTCAACCTAGAGGACATCAAAGATAGTGCTAGGTTATAGAATTTGTAATATAATATACACAAATTATATAATAGAAACCTTTTTCTAGAACAGATAGATGTTAAATCATGATTTCAATGATGAACAAATATGTGAATGGAATTAATCTAGAAAATCTGGCTAGAAGATGATTCCTTTTAGGGCCCATTCTTTGATTGATAAATATTATTAAAAAAATAATTTATCTATTGATCAATTTATCTATATTATGATGCTTCTTTATATATTAATATAAAAAAAATCTTGTTCATCTAGAAAGTGGATAAGTCATTTTTTTTATTAACTAAGAAAATATTTTTTATTAATTTTATTCCTAATATATTTCTAACTCTATTATTATGATATATAATATTATCTTATATACAATATAATATAATATCATTATTGAATAATAATATTTTATTCTTATAGTATAATATTAATATATTATATTATTATTATTATAAAATAAAATATAATGTAATAATATATTATTTTAATATATATATTAATATTATATATAATCTATATTTATGAAATATAGTATTATATATTATAACATATAAAATATAATATATTAAGTATATTATTATATGTAATAATATTTATATGATAAAGGATATTATAAAAAATATGGATAGATCTCAGCAACTTATCTAGAAAATTAGTAATGCAAAAAATATGATAATAGATTATCAAACTATTTTCCAATGCATAAAAGAATATCGATAAAATATTATTTTATCTAAATGTTGCTTGTGAAATATTTATCCAGAAAAATATAAATTCCTGGATAAATATTTTAGCCTCAAAAGAAAAAAAAAGGTGGCCTTGGTTGCAAGACTTTTTAAATGAGGCAGCGATCCGAACGGGACCTACCGATGTGGTGCATCATAACGTTCAAGTCCCTCATACGGTCATACATACTGAGGACAGCTATATATATTGCCAATGGTTATGTAAAAGGTATCTTCTATGGGTTCAATTAACCTATGTCGTGGACCGTAGATGGGCGTAGATGGGAGTTTAATAGGACGGTGAACGACGATGAAAACGAAACGAACAAAAAAGAAATAAATACTTCATGGATTCGTCGAATCACATCCATCAAAGGATGCAATCTAAGGACTTGATGGCATTGGTGAAAAGCCCCCTGTTATGTTATTTGCTCAACCAACAGAAATATGTTATTTTGGGGTGTTCGATGGTTGGAAGACACCAGGAGCACATCTAGCGTGACGAGTTAGAAAGTGCCGAGGGAAGAGAAGGAAAGAAATCAACAAGGACAATGGTGAGTCGCAGTATTACTTCATAGTCTCAGTAGATTTTTTACGGTGGTCTTATGTCGACTAGCATCTGCAGTTGATAATTGTACGTGCCTCTCAATTTTGCTTCTTGCTTGTCTGCAACATATTTCAGAGGAGACTTATTTTGGAGGTACATGCAAGAAAAAAGCATCCTTCCATCGGAACCAATCAACAAACACCACTCATCCTGGTGTCGTGATCTCAGATTTAGCTAAAATAAAGTCCTATCGTTCGGGCCAGGCAGCTATAATATTGACTTAATAAATTCCCTAGGTTGGCCAGGCTATAAAATTGACTCAATAAATTCCCCAGATTGGCCAGCCTCTAACTGTTACAATTGTTGGTTGAGAGGAGCGTGACATTTGTCTAGTGATGTCCTCTTCAAAAACCTGCTTTCTGGGGAATCACTTCCAAATATTAATAAAGTCCGCCAACTAAGATGGCGTGCGAAATCATGGTATGGTTGCATAGCATTTCTCACCGTTTCATAAGAATAATCAATCTTATTAGAGCATAGATTTTATTGTGGTGTGTGGACCGCACCATAAAATATTGTACTAGCTGTTATCAAAAGATGGATGACCATCATATAAGCATTTTATTGATGGCTGTCCATCTTCTAATGGTGGCCATCAGCTTATCCATGTTAGAACAATTGCAAATGTCCATATAATCTTGAAACTAAGTCACCATACTCTCTATTGATCCAAGTTGATTAGCAGCTAGAATGAGGATAGATAAAATTTGGAGAGAAAACATAACACAAAAAAAAAATAATCATCCAAGTAAAAAGACGAGAAAAAATAAAAATTGTATATGGATGTTAAATAAAGAAATAAACTATCGAATGGCAAGCAAGCAAATTAGTAAAAGATATTTCATGTCGAAAAGCCCAATATGTTGAGGATTAGGCTACATCCAGCAGTTTGCACCTCTCCTTGGCTTGGGAGGAGTTTGTGCTAAAAATTCATCATTGCGTTTTTAAAATTGTTACGTGCAATTAATTCTTGCTATCTCTTTGATACGATGCTATGTCCGAGTCCATGTAGTTTTTAAATGAGTTACATACGCTACGATGGGGAGTAAGTTGATAGGGTCTATCAAATCACACCTGCCGAGGTCATGATTGGGGTATCGGCCCTCTCCAGATCATGCACGAATTGGGCAGGATACCACTGACTATTTCCACGTATGCTCCATTGCATTCAAGAGGGAATTTGAAGCAATAATGTTAGCAGTTAAGAGGTCCATACTTGGATGCCAGAACTTGAAGGAAACTCCATCCAGAGGCTCAACCTTAATTGCTCGTGGTTTGCTAAAGTACTCGGTATCCAAGTTGTTTAAAACTCTGCTCTTCCCCCAGCCAGAAGAAATTTGACATGTTGCACCGACGGGTAATAAATAGCATAGACTGCATTAGATGGCCATAAATGCAGCTAGTTGGCAGTTGCATCCAAATGAACACTATATACGCAAGGTCACCTTGTTTAGGACTGATGCTATCAAGCATTTCTATCAGATTGTGCAATAGATAGAGAGCAGTGCCATTGATGGCCTCCAAGGCTGAGATGGAAGTGGAGGTGAAGTCTTCTGCAGAGAAGTTTTGGGGAGCTTTAAGGGACTCCACAGATCTCTTCCCCAAGATATTCCCCGAGCAGTACAAGAGCATCGAGATCGTCGAGGGTGATGGGAAGAGTGCCGGCACCATCCGGCTTCTGAAATATGCTGAAGGTAGCCTCACTACAGATCCATCTAGCTACCAGCCCTTGCCTTGCTTGCTTCTGGCCGGCTTGGTGTTCATTAGGCACCAAAATTAAAATTTTCCTTTCAATTCTATGAACAACAGTTGCTCAGATTTTGAGAGATCATCTTTGATCCATAACACCGACACAGAGAT